>CAIGRT010193373.1:0-24775 GCA_903798405.1 Fraxinus platypoda | reverse complement strand
TGAGTCTTTTAAATATAGTAGGATGTAATATAGTCAAGTGACGTTGTTCTCTCTTTTTTATTCAACGGCTTACAGTTTAATTACAAGGTAAGATCTTATTCTAGCATTTATGCATTTCTTTTTCTCTTAAAAGGCACATAGAAAACTTCAGTAATCAGATGGTGAAAGCGAAAGCTTATGATAAAGGTACTGTATCGTTTTGGGTCTCTTTCAGTGCTATTTCTGTGTATCTTTCTTGTTTAATCGATTCTGAAACCTGGTTCAGCAATTGTCGGGGATCTCCTTCTGGACTGAATCTTATTTGTCTATCATTATATCAAAATTCTTTTTTTTTTTTTCAAATTTATTTTTAACCACACATGTTTTTCGGAATAAAATATTTTATACGTAAATTTAAAATATTTTCCTACTTTTTAATCACAAATTTTCTAAAAATTCACTATCCCAAAACTTATTTTCCTACTTTAATGATAGACAAACGGTAACTATGTTTGTTTAGAGATGTGCATGGATTTCACCCAACTCGATAGGGGAAAATGGGGACCGAGAACATTGTCTCTACCTTGACTTAATTATTTATGTGAATAATATTTTTAAAACTTTATAATTTATATATTACATAAATATTAAAAAATAAATAAATTTAAACGGGAACGACAAGATAAGGGAATGAAGATCTTCGCTACTGAGATTGAAAGGGGAACAGGGACATTGCATTAAAATCCAATTAATGTTATTCATAATCAATTATTTCAGTAGTCAATTTTACGTTACATATAGTTTGAACTTGGACCGCTACGCCCCCCATTTTTATCCTAGTGTTTCGTCAGATTTCCTAATAGAGACAATTTAATAAATTCGTTAATTAAAATTAAAATACAATATGACGTAGTTGAGATCAACCTTAGTTGCGACCTCTATTGGACTATAGTCCATACCAATCGGTCAATAGTCTATACCAATTTGCTTTCTTAGGTAAATAATGTTGAAGTATCCATTCCAGTAGGTTCAGATTGAATAAACATCAGCTTTTTGGCTGCCAGTCCCAAAGATTCCAACAAATCACACCACACCACACCACATCTCTCTAGAAACAATAAAATTCACAATAGTGTTGCCCCTCTTCCATCACAGCTACATCCTCACCGCACAAACATCTTGAATACTCGTAAAAATCAGCTAATCGTACGATTGTGAAAATCCCAGCAACGTCACCCCCACAAAGTCGTCAACCACGATTTTCAATTTTGGCAACTCGCTTTAAGTAATTGTACATTCACCAGTTTTCTGGACTTTTTGTAGTCCTGAAATAGTCGTACAACACCTGCACACATAGTGATGTTGCAGTGGATCCTGCCTCCAACCTCTCTACACGTCGGTGTAGATCTATTTTTTTTAAATATATCGTCTTTCTCACCGGAATCTCAGTTTCCGATCATCTGTTTCTTCATACACTCTTTAGGTTACGGGTTTTTTTATTTTTGATTATATAATTTGAAGGAATAGAATTCCTCGCTTTCTCCGCCTATATATAATACGTGATTGAGCTTAGGGTTATGAACAAGGAAATACAATAAAATGAAGTAATCAAATCGATTTTTGATTGTATCAATCATTTTTTTAAATCGTTTTGTTCACATACAATAAATACAGATTTGTATGGATATATAGTTATGTTCAAATGTCGATGCTGAGGCGTAGAAAGGGCTCGGCAGCGAAGAAATCTCAAAATACAGAGCCTCAATTGGATGAAAACAAGGAGAAAAATAACAATCAATTGCAAGAAAAATCGAATTCAAATGCTGCGAATTTGAAAGGAAATGTGAACTGTAATTCGAAATCGAATTCAGATGAGAAATTGAGGAAAAAATGGAATTGTGTGGACAACTGTTGTTGGTTCGTAGGATGCATATGCTCGATGTGGTGGTTTTTGCTGTTTCTGTACAACGCAATGCCGGCTTCGTTCCCGCAGTATGTCACGGAGGCGATCACGGGACCCATGCCTGACCCACCGGGGGTGAAATTAGCTAAAGAAGGGCTCACTGCGAAGCATCCGGTGGTTTTCGTTCCCGGGATAGTGACTGGAGGGCTTGAGTTGTGGGAAGGGCACTCCTGTGCTGAAGGGTTGTTTAGAAAGCGGCTATGGGGCGGTTCCTTTGGTGAAATATACAAAAGGTATCAAATTAAAATCTGTTTTTTTTTTTATTGTCGTGTGCATATGAATACGGTGTGCGTGTATTTGGAGAATCTTTATGTTATTGAGTACTGAGTTAAGTAATGCGACTATCTTGAATTTGGTAAATGGTGTAATTGGGCTTCTGATATGGTAGCTCTTCTCATGATCGTGAGAGTTCAAGAACTTGTAAGAATTCTGTTCTGCATGTCGAAGGTGCAGATTTATTCCATGTTAAAAGCTTGAATCTTTTAAAGATGGTAGAGTTTGAAAATTTTGTTATATAGTTATTAGAGATAAAGAGGCTATATCTCCCAAATAATGGTGGGTAGGTGTTTAATGGTCCTGAAAAAAGTTTTAATGTTGATGATTACCAGCTTTTCCAATTGCTACTGAAAACTATGAGTCCAATATTCACAGCATTGATGAATTCAAACATTCACAGCGTGTGCAGTTCACTTTTTTTCTTTACATTACATATGGACCGGGACCACCAAAAGTTAATGGCTCTGGAGTCTGGACTTCAATAATGGTTGTCAGTATTTAGAAATGCTGACTATCAGAGATGAGTTGAAGTGAACAAAATAAAACAAAATAATAGTTTATCTTCTGGATTATGAAGTACCCGAATAAAACGACTGGTAAGATGTATCTATTTGAGTATAATTATTTCATTTCAGATACTCTAGATATCTGTATTGTAATTTGAGAATTTATCACATTTATAAGCTCTTGCTTAAGTTTTGTGAGCGTCCATCATATATCAGAAGCTCACAAAGTTATTATGAAACATTATTAACGGTGAAAACTTTCCCCTTTCTGATGAAATAGATAAACTAATGGGTAGGGCATCAAGTAATATTTCAATGTTCTGGCATTGCTACTCGAGTTAGAACCTCAATAACCATTTTATACTTCATACAACTTTGTTCCAGGACCTTTCCTCCTGCTTGTTCCAATATTTACTTACTATCAATTATTCATTTTCAAATTTACACCTTGTAATTGCTTGTGTAGAAAAACTGTTTTGGTAGCTCTACAGTGAGAGTATGTTACAACTTGTATTAGATAAATTAGTTTGGTATATATAATTTATGTTCCCTTGTCCGTGCAATGTATATCTAAGATGATTGGAGGTTTCTTTCTTCAATTTGACTTATTTTGCACAAATAGTTTCAAATACACTGTTTCTTCTCATTCATGTGAATCATTTATGCAGACCCTTGTGCTGGGTTGAGCACATGTCTCTGGATAATGAAACTGGATTGGATCCACCAGGCATAAAAATCAGGCCTGTATCTGGACTTGTAGCTGCGGATTACTTCGCACCGGGTTATTTTGTTTGGGCAGTATTAATTGCCAACTTGGCTCGCATTGGATATGAGGAGAAAAATATGTATATGGCTGCCTATGATTGGAGAATCTCATTCCAGAATACTGAGGTATGTCATTTGTTGCCCTGGACGCACTTTAGTCTGTAATCCTTTGAAGCTTATAATGTAACAGTAAACATGAGAATCTGAATAACCCAATATAAATGCAAGCTGGCATGTGAAATTGTCTATGTCAACAGATTAGAGGTCTGCAATATAAATATTTTATAACTCTGGGTATTTTGCTGGAGCCTCTTTCATTGTGCTTAAATTGAGATGATTCTTTTGCAAAACTATCAGGTTCGAGACCAAACTCTGAGCAGAATAAAAAGTAACATAGAGCTCATGGTAGCTACAAGTGGTGGTAAAAAGGTGGTGGTTGTGCCACATTCAATGGGTGTTCTGTATTTCTTGCACTTTATGAAATGGGTGGAGGCGCCGACACCAATGGGTGGTGGGGGTGGATCAAATTGGTGTGCTGACCATATAAAGGCTGTAATGAATATAGGTGGACCTTTTCTGGGTGTTCCGAAGATAGTCTCGGGATTGTTCTCCGCTGAAGCCAAGGATATAGCGGTTGCCAGGTTTTGCTTCTAACTTTAGTGCTTGATTGGTAATAGATTATCGTACCAGAATTTATCTCTGTTTCACTGTGTGAAAGTTTTGTATATTATATTAGATTTATCTTGTCGACAAATCATTTAACTTCATCAATTTCCTCAAACATGCTTCCTGTTGCACTCCAGCTTTGATTATAAATTGTATTGTGCCCTCTTGTTGCACATAACTTGTTTGGGTGTGTTTAGCATTTATCTAATTGGTTCCTGGAAAGACAGGATTATTAATTAACAAATTCTAATTTCTCTTTTGTAATTGTGTTTTTCAAAGTTAGAGTTGAATATTTTGTTCCATTAATATTATGGGTTACCATATTTGTTTCTACTTTCTAGAAGAGCTTGAGTGAATCTTTTCTTAGTGAACTTGTCTTCAAGCTGACCTTAACATGTGCTGCAATTTAATTTCCTGTTAATTTTGCATTGGATATTCATGTTTAAAGTATAAATTTCTCCTTGTGCAGGGCTATTGCACCAGGTGTTTTGGATATGGATGTTTTTGGTTTTCAGACTTTACAACATGCAATGAGAATGACTCGGTCATGGGATTCGACAATGTCAATGATACCAAAGGGTGGGGACACTGTATGGGGTGGGCTCGATTGGTCCCCAGAAGAAGGTCACGAGTGTAATGCAAAGAAGCCAAGGAACAATATTATGCAGACAGCAGGACCTAATGGGACAGGGAATTCGGCTTCTGCAACTCTCGTTAAATATGGAAGAATGCTAGCATTTGGGAAGGATGTAGCTGACTTACATTCTTCAGAGATTGAGAGGGTTGATTTTAGGGTAATGTTTCAACTACCATCTCCTAATTCTCTGAGAGAAGCTGTTTACCTTCAACTGAAAAGCAGTCCATCCACATGATCTATTTCATCAATTATTCTGCATGAAACTTTGATATGATGCTGATACTTTAGAAGTTATTTTCAAGTTTTATTAGTCATACTTTACACCAATACCCCCCTTCAACCTGAGCATCAGACAACTTATAGGCTATAGCTATACTTTCTTTGTGTAGTCAGTTTATACCTCAGTATATTATTTACTTTTTATCCTAAATAAATAGGACAAATCATTGTTCGGCTGTTAAAGGACAGTGTGTTGAGCCGTTTAAAACAAAATGTTGGTAAGATGAATGTAGTGGAAATGAGCATGCTAAGATGGATCTATGGCCATACTAAAATGGATAAGTTGAGATATAATAATATGCGCTCACAAGAGGAAGTGGTAGCGATTCAGAATAAATTAAGGGAAAGATGACTTCGGTGGTTGTGATATGTTTTTTGTAGTCTAAATAAGCTCCAATTCATAAGAGTGACACAACGTCAGTAAGCCAAAACTAAGTTTAGCATATTATGTTTGTTGAGAGTCCAGTTGCTATGAATGTTCCACTACATCTTGCAATGAATTTGAAGGAAGTGGCAGAAAAGGATTCATTTAAGCCACCAAATTTATTGGGAACAAGGCTTAGTTTGTTATTGTTGTATCCTAAATAAAGAGGGATTTTCTTTTAAAAAAAAACAGTTGTATTTAACTAAATTGAAGTTTTGTCAGTAGTGATTTAGGTAAATACAAAATTGTTGGAGGAGATTTACTCCATGAAATTAGAAAATATTGTAATGGAGACCAAAGAACAACCTATAAAACAAAAATGACCTTCCATCTTTTGGTCTAATAAACCATAAATGGCCCTCCATCCATTCTATGAACCTCCAAGAAAGTGCTCTATAAAGAACCTAGGACTTGGGCCACTAGGAAGCCAAATGAACAGATGGGTGTAAAGTTTATCTTTATGCTTTTCCATGAAATGCTGGTTAGATGTGATATTCTATTATTCAGTTATGGCAAAATTCTGTGTTTCATTTTGCTTGCATGACTTAACCAATATCAACTTAAAACAACTCGTTAAGTTAACCCTGCAATCTTGGTGAGTATTAATAAACTTTTGACTGCTGTAAGAAGACTCAGTTTGTGTAATGAAGTTGGAGTGGAACATGATGCCGTTCTTTCATTTTTGTATTAGTTCATTACTCAAAATCTTTAAATAGTTCCAGTAAATAGCTCAAATGTTGTCACTAGTGATTCATGATGAGGATTGGGTTTTGGATGTTTAAATATTTGGGCCATGGTTGGATGGTATGCTTTAATTACACTTTTTAGTGCGGATTAAAAACCATGGTAATGATTCTATTATAGTTAATCTTTTCTGTATGTTTTCGTCTGCTGATATCATGATAGGGAGTAGCTGGATTCAGTGTTCACAAAATCTGTTAGCATAATTATATGGTCCTAATTGACCCGTCAATAGAAATTATCCGTTTCTAAGTGAAATTGTTAGTAGCGTGATTTTGCTCTCTTTTTGTCAGTAAAAATTATGTATTTTTAAGTGAAATTGTTGGTAGCATGATCTATTTGCAGTCTTTTTCTTTTGGGTTTCAGTTCTTAAATAAGAAATTCTTTCGACCTATTATCCCAAGTATCATAATGCATCTGGAGTTATTATCATCCAAATTTTATACTGAAACTGGGTAGCAGGGAGAGACCTTCTACCATACTACTATTTGTTCCTTGCTATCATCCAGAATGAAGGTTCGGCATTGCTTATTCAATATGGAATCAAATATAGGCTGCGTAATTTTCTCTTTTTCTTTTCTTCTTCTTCCTTTTTTTTCCTGACAGAATGTCTGTAAACCAGTTTTGGTGTCTACATTCAAGAATCTCTAGAAAATTCATGCTTCAGCTTCTTCATTTCGTTTATTTTGGGTGACCTATAGGGAGTTATCAAGGGAAATAATCTTGCAAACACAACCTGCCGTGATGTATGGACAGAGTACCAGGATATGGGTATTGGGAGTGTCAAAGCAGTCGCAGATTATAAAGTTTACACTGCTAGTTCGATTTTGGATCTACTTCACTTCGTTGCCCCAAAGATGATGAAGCGAGGTGATGCTCATTTTTCGCATGGGATTGCAGATGATCTGGATGATAAAAAATATGAACATTACAAATATTGGTCAAATGCCTTGGAAACAAAGTAAGTTTCTATCCTGATAATCAAAGTTCTCCCTGATACTCTTCATTTTCAACTGTTCAATTTCTATCAATGAATTACCTTCGTACAGTAGTTGATGTTTCTTTGAAAGATAAAAGAATGCACCATTTGGTGATATTGATATAAATTTAATATAAAAAACAGATCATTTTTGTTGAATTAGCTAGATGGTCTAAATGATAGGAAACATCTATATTTCGTCCCTATCTCACTTCGTCTCCCCTTCTTGTCAGGGCATGAGTAAACACTTGCACATGGTTTTGGTGGTTTGTCTACATCTAAATTTGCTCTCTATATGCCTTCCAATGTTTTTGCTTTCTCAGTATCTGCTTTTTCCCTCCCCCACATCAATCAGTTGTTTGTTATAGATATCCCTGCATTATCTTTCTCCTTCTACAGGAACATATATCGTATTGGAGATTTTCTTGGCAATGTTTTATATTCTGCTTTCCTTTCTCAGGTTACCAATGGCACCAGACATGGAAATGTTTTCAATGTATGGAGTTGGAATTCCCACTGAAAGAGCGTATGTCTACAAGTTTAGTCCTGCAGCTGAGTGTTATATACCTTTTAAGATTGATACTGCAGCTGATGGTGGAGATGATGGCCCTTGTTTGAAAGGCGGAGTATATTCTGTAGATGGAGATGAAACAGTCCCTGTTCTTAGTGCAGGTTTTATGTGTGCAAAAGGTTGGCGGGGAAAGACTCGATTCAATCCTTCAGGAATGCGTACTTATATAAGGGAGTATAATCATGCTTCTCCTGCTACTCTTTTAGAGGGCAGGGGAACCCAGAGTGGTGCTCATGTAGATATAATGGGGAACTTTGCCCTGATTGAAGATATCATTAGAGTAGCTGCAGGAGCAACGGGAGAGGATTTAGGAGGAGATCAAGTCCGTTCTGATATATTCAAATGGGCGGAAAGGATTAAGTTAAAGCTCTAAATTTATTTGGTAAGTTTCGCTTTTCACTGCCTTTGTTGACAGCCTACTTGTTATGCATTTTTATGTTGAATCGTTAACTAATTTCGGTAGACATTATCATACCTCGTATTGTTAGGCTACTGAATGTTTGTTGTATGCATGCATTTGAAAAGTAAACATAAAAAACCATAATTGGCTGATCTTAAAAACTTAAAAAGTAAATAATTTTCTTTTAAGAATGTAATTTTATTTATTTGTCAAAGTTAGTTGGAAATAAGTTACTTATTTTGATAGTAGGTAAGACATACTTTCAATTCTTCACTTAGAAAGTAAGAAAAAAAAGTAGGTTATCCAAGCATATTTGAAATCAAACTTTTACTCTTTTAAGCTTAGCCAAACATGCTCTTTATGTTTCTACATAAAGGGTTAAAAGAATTGTTAGTGTCGTTCCAACTTATGGCCTTGTTATACTTTGGTCACTGATCTTTTTATGTTCCAATTTTGTCAACTTTATGCCTATAAACTGCATCTCTGGCCTTGAGCTACATTTTCAACATTCCATGTCTCTCTGTACAATTATTTATGTACTCAGCACGTAGTCGATTCTTCAACTCTTAAGATTGAGCGTTTGTTTGTTTGTGTTTGATGATACACATGCCCTTGGAGGTAGCTGTATAAAACATTTGTTTATGTTAATCCAGATTCCATCCTTGACGATGAACTCAGAGCTGCTTTCGATCTTGATGATATGCCATTGATTCATGTGGTTTGATTAAATTATGTCAAGCCATATTCCCCAAAGAAAATCAGTCTGATAACTTGTAGCAGGCAGTTAACAATGCATCAAGTTTCTGCTGTAATTGAGTGTGTACAGTTGCAAGGGGAAAGCATAGATAAGGGCACCACATTGCTGCACTTTTTTTTTTTTTTTTAGTTGGTGCTTTCTTATTATACCAGGAGCAGGCAAGGAATTCCATTAATAGCTGATTGCTTGTAATGACTTGAATTTAGTAGAATGCTTCTGGATCCAGTTTTCGATTTCCTGTTAATATCATAATATGATCTTTACTCGCAGAAATTTTTATCACCATTGGCATGATTGCATAACTAAAAGAAAAAGGGAAAAATGTCGTAAGACAATATTCTAGAAGTTTGTCTCATACATATGAAAGAAAATAAAATAAACACATTTTTCCTGCATCCATAAACCATCCTTTATAAATTTTATACAAGAAAAAATAAAGAAGTACATTCAATTGAATCAAGAGAGCCACCTGTGTTCGATGTACAACCAATTCCAATAGTTTGAACCTAGTTTTGTCTCATTGTCCATTACAATATCCCATATAAGACAATCTAATTAATGCAAAATACAGTCTTAACAGACAAACAGTGCAGTCCTAGCGCAATCTGATGGTTTCATTGGGGAAGATAACGTTCGGATTTCGAATATGAGGATTAAGGGCAACGAGTTCTTTCCATTTAGCCCCAGTTCCATGAACACGAGACGAGATGCTCCATAAGGTTTCGCCAGGATTCACTGTAGTTGTCACTGGGGAAGAAGAAGCTGGCGCAGAAGATTTCGCAACAGCCTTTGACTTCATCAAGGGATGCTTATTCTTCTTCCCCATTCCATTTGCGAGTAACCAGCGGGACCCAGACTGTTGATTAGACGAACCCCAAAACTTCTTTTTCCCCGGCTCAGTCTTCAGACCTGCAACATGCACCTCAGTGACTTTGTATTGAGGAATGAGTTCTTCTTCAAGGACTTTGTCTTCTTTTGGCTCGTCAGTTATGTCTTCCTTTTTAGCAGCCTTGTGCCCTCCTTCATCATCATTGCAGTTTCTTAATTTAGGAACTGTGTTGTAGATTTTAGGTTTTGGTGCAACAAACACTCTCTCGACTTGAATAAGAGCTAGCATTGGGGTACCAACTGGCTCATAGTTCCTTAAAGGATCACGCAATTGTACCATTAGTGCGACAGTGAAATTGTTACCCAACAAACCACACTTTCTACTCTTTCCCCGTCTCTTCTCCCCCTTAGATCTTCCGCGAAACAATTCTAAGGAGGTAGCATGATGGGCCGCCAGTATTTTAGAAGTTCGCTCACTGATGAGATCATCATCATCGATTTCACCAGAATCCAGCTTCATCCATTCATCAAGTGTTAGAGACAAACCCATCAATCCATCGATATCTTCACCATTGTCTTTAACGTCTAGAAGTTGCAGTCCACCAGCGCCATCGAGACCTATGGAGCCACTGATATTGACTGTCTTTCCCTTGAGGGCAGAAAATTCACCGATGTTTTGAGGGCTGATGTTTGAAGGTGCATCCTCGTCAGACATGCCAGATTGTATTCTCAAACCCTCAATTGAAAGGGCTTCAATTTTATCCATAGCTAAAGGAGCAAGATCTTCTAAGGATACATATTCAGCATCACTGCCAAGTGAATTTGCTTCGAACTTACTTGACCTGGCACAAAAGGTTGTTTCTTTTACTGTCTTTGGCTCAGCAGACACGTTTTGCATAATTTCATATTCATGCTGCAAGAGACCTTGCCTGCAACAGGGATGAAACGTGAATAAAACTATCAATCGCACAGAAATGTTAATACGAAGATGAATAAAAACGTGGATTGGCGACAATGTTAAACATTAACAACGAACCTCTCGGGTCCCTCAAGACTGGGTGCAGCTTCCCATGCTATTTGTTGCATTGTTTTCCCAGTTATATCTTCCAGGGGCATCAACCTATTTGCCTGCATTGAGAGCTTTTCAATGCCGACAGAGGCCAGACCCTGAAGTATGTCCATTATACTAGAACCCATCTCAGCAGGCACCACCACTGGACTTGATGCCTGCATAATTAAGCTCCCACTGTTTTTTGCGTTCTTGAAAAGCACAGGATTCATTGAGCGCAAAAACCCTCCTTTTTTTGTCTGAACAAAAGGACCCAAACCTTCTGCAAGGGGAGGCAGCTGCTGAGGATTCTGGGGAAGTACATCAATTGGACTCCCAAACCCACCTGAGCTGCTAGCTGGAGAATGTTGAAAAGCCCTCTCATTTAAGCCACACTCACGCATTAAAGCTTCAGTCTCCAAGTCCTCCAACATTGAGGCCCTTATTTTAGTCCTCATTGCCTCAGTTTCTATCTCAGGCCTCTCATCATAGTCCTGTGCCACTACTGAGTTATGAAAGCCATCGGAGATGGTTTCCCACCCAGTAGTTGTTGGAGCATCAGTAACAAATTCTACATATTCGTTTTTGACATCAAAGTCCAAAAAGGAACTCCTGCTGTCAAGACAATCCTTCTCAAATTGCCTCAATAGGCGCTCTCTAGGGGACTCGGTCTCACTTTCTGAACTCAAGCCAAATGGACTGTGATCTATCCCCAACATGTCCAAGAATTCATTAGCAACAGATTCAGTAATATCGTCCAAGCTCAGGGATCCCCCCTTCCTAAGATCCCTGTATTTCGACTTAGTCTCTGAATAAGTTTCTTCGTCTGAAATATCACATTCATCTTGTGATTCTAATCCTTCTTTCATCAAATCTGAGGTGCAAGTCAATGCCAACTCCAGTTCTTTCACTAGTGATTCTTTAGTGCACTCTTTCTCTTTAAAATTGCAATCACTTAAAGACGATTCATCTTTTTGACAATTAATTTCCTCAACCAATGAATCAACGGGTAGTTCAACGTCACTGTTGGTTTCAAGACTCTTTCCTACAGAATCTTGAACAGCCTTCAACCTAACGTCTTCTGATTCTACTTTTTCCTTTGCGAACTCTTCTATCCCTTGCTCTATGATAGAATATTCACCAATTTCGCATTCAGTTTCAGGACTGCCTTTTTCAGCATTAGGTGGTTTAGATAAATCTAATTTAAGAGGCTCAGCAGATTCAGAAAAAGGAAGAGTCTCAGGTTTATTATTAACTGAAGCATTTGACATCTCTTCATCAAGTTTCCGATATAGTATATTCACTGAATCAGACAGTTCTGACCTTGATATGGACAACACCTCATGAAGATCCTTTATATCTTCAGTAGACAGATTTGAGGTAGAAGACCTTGTAGGAAGGCTTCCTGTTTGCCGAATACTTAGTTCATTCATTTGATCAAATTGTCCGAGGAGTTTCGTTGCACTTGATCTATTCCGCAGCAAGCCCTGAGGGGCGGAAACATAGTTGTTGCTAGAATTGGTGCTGTTGTTCCCAATTACTGCGTAACCAAAACTAACATTCATAGTCCCACCTCTAGCTTTACCTGACAACCTGAAACTAGTTGTCCATTTCCCAGAGCTCTTCTCCTCCTCCAGTTCCTCTAACGTTAGAGGAAGCAACCTTGTTAAATCAACCCGATGCTTACCTAAATCGAGCTCGGGAGCATTATATACTGAGGCATACAATAAGAAATGCTTTGCCTCGTACTTTGCTGAATGATGGGGACCACTCCTACTACCATAGACAGAGCACGAATGAGACAATTGTTCCTCAAACTCAGCTGTTCCTCCACGAACCCTAATTGGGCGTGTCACTAACCCACCATCCCGCCTCTTCCAATGCACAATAAGACTAACATCATCAAAAAATGATGGCAACCCTTCTATGTAATGGACTTGAACGGAAAAACGACAATTAAACCTGCGGTTTCTGACATGGGTCAAGGCCTTTATACCCTTCCAACTCCAAATGGACTTCTTATCCTTGTCAAATGAATCTTTAGAGTTTTTGCTAGCATCTTTCAGCTTTGTTTTGGGTTCAGGCAAATGTGATTTTCCCACAGATTTCGATCTACTGCTAACAGTAGAAATTGTGCCCCTGGGCTGTGTTTTATCTGAATGTAGGGCTTTGCTTATAGATTCAAGGTCATTCAAAAACTTCAAAGTTCCTGCATGCTCACCAGTTTTCTTCCTATTATGTGCTTTTGACATTATCTCCAGACTCCACACGAGCTACAAAATTACACACAGAATCTTTCCAAAATTAAACACTGTCCAAAATCATATCTAGCGTAACTAACAAAAGCCATCTCCAAAATCCAAAAATATTCAATAACCCCCAAATTTCCCATCGAAAGTAAATCATTTTATAGAGTTATTAGCAAAAGGAAAGCAAGAATATTACGTATAAAACGTTTAGCTGGGTTTAGCTCTATATATTTATGTGCCAACTCGAAATGAAAGCAAAAAACAAGATTAATTCAAAGGTTTTACAGTCCCTGCATCAACAGATGAGTTAAATAGGGTACGGACTAATCGTAACTATTTGTATTCATAAATTGACCAGATATTAATTGGAAAAATTCTAAGAACAGAAAATTGACGAACAAGAGAAGATAAGAGAGAACGACGATCTTACAAGTAGAGTAAACGATAACTCGGCCGATGCTTCCGGTCTTTGATTTCTCTCTCTAAAGAATCTGATCTCTCTTGGCTTGACCACGTTTAATTCATAGTTAAAGCTGAAGATACACGAAACATGCAGAGTAATCTTTCACTCGTGCCCCTGTAGTTTATAAGATTTTCACTTTGCCCATAATATTCGTATATTTATCATCTTGATCCATAACACTTCAAGTGAATACGCGATGAAACTATTTTCAGTTTCACTATACATTTAGGGGTTGTTTGAGCACATTTTCTTTTTTAAAAAAAAAATGCATTTTTCAATAGTATTATGATATAGAATGTGTGGTTAAAATAAGAAAAAGTTTTAAATTTGCGTGTAACACTATTTTATTGAAAAATGTATAATTGAAATTGTGTCAAATCACTGTACAAAAATGAATTTTGATAGAATAAATAGGGTCAAACAATGGCTTAAAGAGAAGTGCTACATCTACAGGCGGTTTTTACAGACTGGTTTTATTGAATTTTAGATTTTAAAAAAATAAAGTTAAATCAGCCAATCAATTTTTTTTCATCTCAGCGCCTATAAATTTATCTGTACAAAAATTGTATAAATAACATTTTTGACATTTAAATCACTGGTTTTCATCTCTTGGAATAATGTGATCGTAGATATATCTTGAATTTTTAACATTATCTTGTTTTCTTTATATATTATTTTCGTCCACATCAATATTGATTTGACAAGACTTAATTTATTTACGTTATTTTCTTCCTAAAAAAGTTAGGGGGTCAAAATACAGAATAAAAGAACTATTGGGTAAAAAGAAAAAAAATGACGAAATATGTGGGCACAAATGAATTAAACAAGAATATGTAATTTGTCTTATACTCTTTTAATATTTAATTAGTTTGAGAATTCAAGATGTGTTAGCCGTCCACTTAGACCACGCATGTTAATTAATTAATTATTTGGTTTTTACTTTTTATAAGTAATAATTATATATATGGTGAGAGAAATTCTTGTGGCTTCTCATTGACAAAAGAAAGCCAAAAATTCAATTTTTGAGATTTCAAAATTAATTATCTCAAACCTGAATGATATTCTTTGATTTGTTTCAAACCAGAATGATATTCTTTTGAAAATATTAAATAATATTGAAAGAGAAAAAGAAGTTAAACGTTATGTATTGTACTATCCATCGAATTTCCTTTCAAATAAAAATCAAATACTCGTTATAAATCATTTTTTAGTTTGGGTTTTGCTACAAGTACACAAGCCCCTACCAAGTTACCACATGGGGGGGGGGCACTTTTTTTTTTTTTTTTTAATACAGTGGGGTGGGGCCCGTCACTACAGTGAGGGGCCTGTAAAAAAACTGCCATGTACGCAGAGCTTAATCCTTTTTAGTTACATGGGCTTTCACATTTTTACTTTATAAATTAAATTGTACTTTTAATCATTGTTGGCATGTTTGACACGTTACATTTTACAATAACAATTCAACGTACTAAACATTTGTAAAATTTCAAAATATACTATCTATTTTTTTTTTCCCGTCGCGCGGACTTCAAATGCTACACTATCCCTCGTTGTTATCTCTGAATTATAATTCAGTATTATCTTTCTTAGAGAATTTCATTGTTTTTCAAGAAGTGATCCATTCTACAAAGAAAAATCAAAAGAAGAATGCATATTTTGACTTATAAATGTAAATTGTACATCTATTGTCCCTATTGGCATGTATTTGACACATCACGTCAACATTTAATAACGCATATTCGAACCACTTCTTTAGAATATATTTTGTTAAAAGTAATTTTTTAGATTGTGTCGTTAATAAGCAAGGAAAAAATTTTGAATTCCATGCAAAATTATTTTATTGGGTTCGATATTATCTTATTCAACGTACTAAATGTTGTTATTACCTTTAAAAAGGTTTACAAGCAATTTTATATTTCAAATGAATTTTGGTTGGAGATGTTAAATGAAATTCCATTTTACAGGCTTGACAAGAGTTTTGTCTGTCTTTTCCTTGTGGCTTATGCGAATAATTTCGGAGATATTGATTTGAATTTAAGTAAAAACTTTTTGAAGCCTGCACTATCAATCACATTTGGGCACTATCAATCACATTTGGGCATTATATAAAGATTTAAGTATTCATTGGGAGGCATCAGAAAATGTTTCTAGATCGTTGGGTAAGCTCTAGAAGATTTTGTATATTCCATGTATGAAAATACAATATTGAGGGAAAACTAATGCACCCCACACAATACAATACAATACAATACAATACAATAGATTATTTATACAAGATTAATTTGGTTATGTTCTTTGCATGTGCGCTGGCGATGAGTATGAGAAGTTCGTTTTTTTTTTTTTTTTTTCAGTAGCGTGTACTCGCAATTNTTTTTTTTTTTTTTTTTTCAGTAGCGTGTACTCGCAATTTGAGTTAGATTTTGACTAAGAAGAAGATATATAAGAAAATTAAGATGGTACTTTCACAATTGAATGTTAATTTGAAATTTATGTGCGGTTTATACATTTAAACATCAATACATTTTCTACCACAATTCAAGTTATTGATAATGTAAAACTTGTCGATACTTGTTTGATCTTGTATAAAAAAAGAGAGTGTATCCCAATCTACCCCGAGTCATTTGGTATATTCGCTTATTGGCACTATATCACGATTCGTTCATTTTCCGGCAAGCTTCTCATAAAAGGTGACAACATGAATCTTGTATCCTAACTAGAGGTCCTCAATAATTATCCAATCAATTCTTAAAATGAAAATATGAGCACACCCATCACCAAAAATAATTTAGAAGCATGTAAAAATCAAGTGTAAGCTTATAAAAACAAAAGGAGCGTGAATACCTAAATTCATTTCGAGTTTCCATAAAAATAAAATGTTCAGACTCCATTGATCATCTCTGAAAAAAAAAATCACAATAAACACACTAAAACAAGTATAAACACATAGTTTTGGAGAGGAAAAAAAAAAAAGATGTAGAGAAATAGAAAATGTAGGTGAAAATGAAAAAGTTACAAAATTTTTTTACTCCATTTTTGTTTCAGAGAAGAAGTTTGTATGGAGATATAGGGAAATAGAAAATTTAAGTGAAAATGAAAAACCATCGCTCATCACCAAAAAAAAGTTGAAAATACATGAAAATGATGAAACCATCACAGGAAACAAGTTAAATACATAATGAGTATACCCATTACCAAAACACTTAAAAATGAAAATTTGAGCACTCATGAACACACACATGAGTATACCCATTACCAAAAACAATTTATTTTGTATATCTACAAATTATGTGGCATGCGTATGATGGAGGGAATTCCACATTGGTCGACTCGACATCGATTATTTGATTGAAGTGAAAATTACATGCAACCAGAATTTTAGAAATCACAATTCAAAAATCAAATTAAAAGTTTGTTCATACAAAAATCAGATCTTAATTCAAACTTTTAATATTAATAATAATATTATAAAATTAATTAATCTACCATACACAATTTCAATTACAGACCCTAATTATATCTCTCCCTTGTTTCTCTTTCTAAATTGTTTACCTATCTTTTTTTTCCTCTCTCACCCTCTCTATCCTCTCATCCGGTCCTTTCCAGAGAAATCGAAATCAGAAAATGGAGGCAGCGTTGGGGCCATTGCATGCAGTTTGTCTCCATACCCATCTCATTCTCTCATTTTCTCTCTATTTGTTGTCCGACACTTCCGGCCATTGTTGCGAACTCGCGGCGATGCCTGGTTGCTGCGAAGTCGCGACAGTTTCACGATTGGGTTGTGGTGCTCGTGTTTGGGGTGGCTGTGGCTTTGTTGGATCCAATGGTGGCGGAGGTTATGTTGGATACAATGGTGGCTGTGGTTTTGTTGGTAGCGGTGGTGGATCTTGGTGGTGGTGATGTTGGCTGTGGTTAGCCCGCCATGGCCAGGATCTGCAGCTCCACGATTTGATGTGGTTTTTTGATGTGTTTTCAGTTGGTGGTGGATGGGGGCTGTGGTAGTGGTGGTGCTCGTGGTGGTGGTGTTTGGGTGGCGGTGGCTCAACAGTGGCAGAGGTTCCAGTCGATAGGGCCGATCGTCGCGACCGTTGCAAAAATTAGGTTTTCCGTTTCTCCTTTTTTTGATTTTGTGGTGGCCGGAGTTGGAGGCTAATTTATAGTGTATTGAAAGTGCAGATGGCGATGGCGGGTTTGGGGATTTTGTTGGTAGCTGTGGTGTGGTGTGGTGTGGTAGAAATGGAAAAGATGGTGAATTTCAGATTGTGAGGCGGTGCTAGTGGTCGTGGCAGTGGTGGTGGGTAGGATGGCGTGGGGTGGGGTGGGTGACCAATTATTTTGTTAATTGTGACCAATGAATTGGATTTTTTGTAACCAATGTGACCAATAAATAATATGTGACCTAAAAGTTTGAATCACGACTTATAAAATTTGTGATTTATGACCGATAAATAAATTATGACCTATAATTTTTTTGATTTTGTAGCCTATAAATTTTTTGAATAGTGATCTTGAAATAATTTGTAACCAATAATTTGATAATGTGTGACCTAAAAATAATTTGTGATCAATCAATTTGATATTTTATGATCATGAAATAAGTTTTGAATCATAAAATTTGTGATTTGTGACCAAAAAATAATATGTGACCAATTAAATTATTTAATTTGTGATCGAGAAATAAATTGACCTATAAAATTTGTTGTTTGTGATTGTGACGTATTAATACATAACTGTGACTATAAATTATATAATATTGTGGCTATAATATATTTAATTAATAAAATATTTTTTAGTTAATTATTTAATAAAAAAATTTAAATTAATATCTGATTTTTGAAAGAGTAAACTTTATTTCTTAAATTTGAAATAGGTCATACTTAATGTCTTACTAATGGAATTTTCCCTTAATTGAATTTGACCTATTTAATCAAGCAACACATTTTGGGACTAAGCTCGAGTCTGCCCCCACTAGATCACTTGGGCCCATTTCACTAAATCCACCAATTTTCACTTCTCTATATATGTGTGAAATCATTTCACAATCCAAACCCCACTCCCGTATCTTGCACTCATTTCTCCCTTGTTCGGTCATTGATTTGATCGTTGAACCTTTTTCTCGATTGACGACCTTTGCACCCTAACGAAATTTTTCAGTGTGAAGGTGATACTTTTGTGAAGGGGAGGTGGTTGGAATTCTGTTGACGTAAAAAAAGAGGTCTACAATTTTCATATTTTAATTAATTGATTAATTTTTACTTGTATATACGATTTAAATTGTAAACATAAAAACAAAACAAAATAACAAAATTAAGAATGGGCTGAAAAATACCGTATGGGGATCGGAACCTACTGTGGGAGTGGAGAATATTTCTATTCAAGTCCCCATTCTTTTTTTATTTGGTTCATATATTCTATTTCTTTTGAATTCCTTTTACCTTGATTTATTTAACGAGGAAAATAGAAAAAGGGGCTTCATTTATGATAATTTACTAATAATTGTGATTAATATTAATGTGTGATCTTAGTTTAAATAAATAATTAAAACATAAACCAAGTAAAGATTAACACGTATAAACATGTTCATATTAAACAGTGTTCTAAAAAAACTCGTCTAGATGTCAAGTAAAAATTAACTTGTATAAATATGTTCTTATTAAGCAATGTTCTAAAAAATTCGTCTAAGCGACGCTTAGACTCGAAACTTGAGCAAAACACCTCGCTTCGCGCCTAAACTTTTTTTTCAATTTCTAAAAGACTGAATTTTTTCCTTCCTCTCTTTTGTCTTATTAATTTTTTTATTTTTTTCTTTTTTTTTTCTTAAAAGCCTTTTATTTGACTTTAGTTTATTTTTTTAAAAGCTTCTCATTTAATTTTAATTCAAGTTTTTAAAAGAATTTATCTGTAAATGACTTTATTCGATATAGTTAAATAAGATTAAACTACGGTGCTATCTCCATATGTTATTACGATCTTGAAAATCGTTATTTTGTTGAAAAATTCGAAAGCATTTATGAAGTTTCTATAAATCTATTAAGTATGATTTATCTAGTTGAAAATTGAAATTATGAAAAATAATATAGTTTTTACATTTCGAAAATTTGAAAATTGTATAATTGACTAATTATAGGAAATATTAAATAAATATAGTATTTTTATAATTTTAGATGTTTGATATGTATAATTTTAATTATTAACTGATTTTTAAAATGACTAAAAATTTAAAATAATATTAAAAATAAGAAAACTTTTTTTACGCATAGATGTCACTTAAGCTCGTAGCTCGTAAAGTTTAAAATTTTGTCTCCACATCTAGCCGCGTTTTACGCTTTTTATAATAGTGACATTAAGTAACATGCGTGCTTAAATAATAAATATAAGACTATAAAACCACAACGCAAGAAAATTTAAATATAAATAAGAATATAAAAGATAGTTGTTCAAGACACAAAAGAGTATATTTTAAAATAAAGCCTATGCCCAACTGACATTCTTGAAAAAAATGATAGAATTAGAATTTGTACATAATTATCTGAAGTGACATGGTTGAATTCAATAAGTTTTACATTTAAAGATATATCAAAATCTGTACCACTGATTGTAAAGTTGTAACCTCATTGATGGTAAACGAAATAAATATAAAGAGGTGAGTAAGAGTGCCGAAGCTTTTGCTGCGAAGGAAGCTTCCTTGAGAGTGGATGCCAAGATCTCCTTAGATCTGAACTTGGTCAAGGAAGAGCGCACAACCTACGTTGCGAGGATTGAGCGTGATGCTGCGCATCCTAGGGAGGAGTTCCAAACGACTAAGTCAGAGAGGAGGCTGCCCTTACGGAGGTTGATAGCACAAAGAATGAGATAACTTCAGTTCGCCATAGATTGAATAATACTAAGAATTAGCAAGTGTACAATAAGTTTGACATTTAAAGATGTATTAAAATCTGTGACATTGATTGTAAAGCTACAACCTCACAACAATGACAAACTTGATATCAAATTTAGTGTACATGTCGCAAAACTGAAGTTTAAAAAAACATACATAGCTCGAAATAATTTGATGTGGGCTTATATCGAACTAAACGAACGCTTGATCATCCAGTTTACAGGTCTAGAACCACCTTCCACACAACACCAATAGCCAATAGGGCGGCCCCCAGGGCATATCTCCCAGTGGCAAAGGGGAGGGCGATTAGGGCTCAGCGCCGTAGTGTGCAGAGTTCGATTCCCCGCAAGGTGGAATTGGCTTTGTTACAAGCGAGAGTTACTTCTAAAACAACAGCTCAATGTTATAAAAATAGTGTGCAGAGTTCGATTCCCCGCAAGGTGGAATTGACTTTGTTGTAAGCGGGAGTTACCATAGGGTTAATAGCCCATGCCTATCCATAAGCTCTCCACCCTGGCTCCTGGGAGGCACATTCTGCGATTTACCTCCTCCACAATGGCTCAGGGCAGGGTCGGTGGGGGCCTCAAGGTTGGGGTCAACCAATAGCCAATAGGGCATTAATGCCTTCATTCATTGCAATAATTAATTGTGAATGGGATAATATTCTTAAATGCAAAATTCCCCTTTGAAAGGCGGAATATGAACCCTATCCCTCTCTAATTAATTCCTCCCATGCACCAGATTCATGTTTATTTATCTAGCAACGTGTAAGCAAGAATATGAAATGTAAATGGAAACACGCTTAAAATAATGGGTAGCGCTGGGATTTCTAATTTTTGAAAATTGTGACGATAGGGTTCTGAACCTTTTATTCCTAGCATTTCGAGTCCTTGAACTTTCAAAGGTCTGCATCTAAAGTCCTTTTATACTGGAAACCGTCAAATTGACCTTTAAAAGATGGTTGAAGGAAAATACTAGAGATTTTTTTGTACATGTTGAAAATTATTGGATAATTCTTATGAATATGTGTGAATTGGAAAAGTTCTCAATTGGTGGAATGATTAGTCACGATTCTTTAAATGCAAATGATGTATATCAAATAATCATGTTGTTTCGAATTGGGTGTGACAATTCAAAAATGTATATTATGAAAAGTCATGATTTTTTTATAAGTGCATTCTAGACCAGTAGGTGTGAAAGGTGTCATCTAATGATCCACCTTAATTTTATAAATAATGATTCATAATTCCATATTTTCTACACCAAATCAATTAAAGAAAAAATGATTTCTAAATTCTCTCATATCCTCAAAATATTTTGTTATTTTTATTTCGTTGAAATTAAATTTCATTTGAATTATTTTCATATATAAAATTTCGTCCGATTAATTTTAGTTTGTGTCTATTCCGTTCGTAAAAAATACTTTCAACTCTTTGGTTCGTTCAATAAAATTAATATCGTGCTATATTATTTTTGAAAGAAGCACCGTTTATTGGGAGATAGATGCCTCTCTGATCATGATAGCACCAGTACAAGAGACGAAATCTGTTTTAAGGAAATTTAAATTCACGTACTTCGCTTGATTTCATCTCCTAATTTCTATATTTCAGTAAGTCACATTTTGTGCATATTTTGATGCTCATATCTTGATTTCAGAAAGTTAAAACTCTATCCGATATTTTGCATAAAAAAATCACGATTTTTTTTTATCATATTTCACTACTTAACACTGCAAAACTAACGGTTTTCATAATAGACTGACTATGCTTGTGTTAAAGGTTAAGGATCCAGAGTGCTAGAAATCAGAGATTTGGGACCTTATCGACATAAGGTTCAAAGGTTGAGGATCCCTTGTGCTATTTACCCTAAAGTTATTGAATAATAGACCCAATATTTTAGGGATTTGTTTGATTAGTAATTAGGATTTAATGACATTCAGAATCTAATCTGAAAGGTAGCAAATTTCATTCGGAAAGGGGGACCTATCTGTATATATTTATGTATGCACACGCTCATTCTCACACAATAAATTGAGCAAAAAGACATCCCATTTCCACAGCCTTCTATAGATTTCCCACAAAAACAGAGTCTGAAAAAGAAGAAAAAATGTCAAGCAGCGAAGAGAATATGGAGATGGAGGATTCGAATGGGAATTCATTTGGGAAGGTCAAACAAAGGTTCAAAGATCGATCCAAGGTACTGTTCTATTTATAATTGATTTGTGTTTTTGCATAAATTTTATGCATGTAGATTGAAAAGATTTGATTTTCTGTTAGTTGGGTTGGTAATTTTTTTCTTCCTTGACGGGGTTATGTTTGGTTTGGCTCAGAAAGTGGCTCAAACCAAGGAAATTTTGTCGAAACAAGCAGTTCAGACCAAACAGATCTTGTCCAAACAAGCGGTTAAGATCGCCAAACAGGCTGAAGAACATGAAAGATTCATCAATAAGGTATCAAACTTAACCTTATATATTCAAGAATCTTTGCGTGCGTGCGTGTGTGTTTGCATATTTCAAGAATCCTTGCATATGATGTGTATGTAAAACAGTTAACACAGAAGGGCAGATACATGATTTCACCTTGTATTGGGGTGCTATCTACTTAGTTGAGTTCATGCATTTCTTCATATATTTTGTTTTAATTCTGCATTAAATTTTTATATAGTATGTGATATTTCAATGATGGTTCTATTGATTGGACTTATGGTATATTGTAGGTGACACATTTTTTGGGCGTTCTTGGTTTTGGGGCATTTTGCTTTATTTTGGGTGCAAGTGAGTGAAACAGCTGTTACTTCAAGAATTTGTTTACGGTAATATTTAATAGATTTTTTCGTAATTTGGTGTTTTTGTTGATTATTCAATCAGGGCCGCAGGATATTCCCTATGTATATTGTGTGTTCTATGTAATTTTTGTTCCTCTCCGGTGGATTTATTATCGATACAAAAAATGGCACTACTATCTTCTGGTAAGCTCGGACTTGTTGCAAAGTATAATTTCTGCATTTCTAAAAATCTTGTGGTTTATTTTGGAGCATGGTTTAGGACGTATGCTGTTTCACTTTGAGAACTTAAATATGGAACTGGACGAAAATTTTAAGAATAATTCAGAAATCCCTTTTGGATTACAAATTTATAACTTTGAACTTTGTACATGCTAAATCATGTTGTTTCACTTTAAGAACTTAAATACAAAACTGGATGAAAGTTCAAAACAAGAATTTATCGAGCTGCGTTGCCTAAAAATAATCTGAAAGACTGAATTGGTAGATTCAAGATGCCCTTTTGGATTACAAATTTATAACTTTATACTTTGTTGGTTGCAAAAGTCTTTCATTGTCCATTCTTAAACAAAGTTTTGCAATCTTTAAGATCTTCATAATTTTGAATTGTTGGTCAGACGAGGTTTAAGGGAAATATCAAAGCAGGAATCAACTATTATATTATGCTCTTGTTTCATGCAGGATTTTTGCTACTATGCCAACACAATCTTCATCATCATGCTTCTGTTTTATCCAAGAAATGAGAAGCTTTTCATGGTTTGCTTCTCATTTGCAGAGGTAATCATCAGTTGGTTGAGAGGTACATTTGTCCCATCTTGTTGACTTCGGTTCATTCTTAAGTTATTCTTAATCATATAATATTTACAACAGGGGCCATTGGCTTGGGCACTAATTGTTTGGAGATGTAGCTTAGTTTTTAATTCTATGGACAAAATCGTAAGCGTCTTCATACACCTTTTGCCTGGTAAGTTGACCTTTTCTGCCGTTCAGATTTTAGTGGTTCTGCTGGCAGCAATTAGCGTTCGAGCTTGAACAGAAGTTTTAATTTTCTATTTGAAGATTTGGAAAATAAATTTTGATTCACTTTTATTCATTTGCTAGTTTTCTTCTTTTGCTTCTTAACTAATCATGTTGCAGTTGTACGTATTTTTTTTAAACTTCTTGATTTATTCCCAATTTATATATTTGTACATTTGCACCATCGTTGAATATCGATTCTGCTCGATTTTCTTGTGTACTTTTCCTCTGATATTAAGTAAAGATGTGAAGGTTTTAAGATGCAGACGACTTTAGGTGGTGAAATGGCATGTAAAGATTTGTCATTTTTGGCAGCACATTAAAAAAAATTCATTATAAATTTGATCGAAAGGTCTATGCAAATTTAGTAGTATCATATCTGTCACTAGGGATAGCAACGGAACAAGTACAGGATGGGTCGGTCATTTCCACCCCCGTCCCGTCGGGTATTTTTGTCACCTTGTACCGTCTCCATACCCTGTTAAAGAGGGACGGGCAAAGCGAAGTAGGTCCCCTGTTTATCGCCCCGTTTATTTATTTTATTTTGTACTTTTATTTTTTATGTCTTTAGT
>CAIGRT010193363.1:0-12652 GCA_903798405.1 Fraxinus platypoda | reverse complement strand
AGTTTGAGGCATCAGCAAATGATGAATTGAATCAGAGGACAACAACATTTAGTCTGCCCTCAAAGATCATTTGTAGTGTTTTTAACATTCTGGTATGGTCTTTCTTTTCAATTTTTTTTTCTTTGTGAAATATGTTCGTGTTTGCTTGTTAAAATGTGTGGAGTTTAATCATGCTATATATTGGGTAGTGCATATGTATATGAAATTAAGATTAAATTATAACATTGCTATATAAGGTGCTAGGAATTTGGGGACTAGCGGGAGGTGAATAGGTCTATGCGTCAGTTTATGTGCTATATAAAAAAGATTAATAGGTGAATAGGTGTTTATGCGGAATAGGTGTTATAATGATCAACCATAACTAACACTAGCGGGAGGTGAATAGGTGTTTATGCGGAATTAAAGATTATGTTCGACCTTACTGTAGAATTATACAATTAAAAGCAATAAGTCACTTTTTAATTGTTTCTAAATGATTAAACAAACGATCCAATTATCCTAAGTTAAACTGTCGCGGTTTGTAATAAGAAAGCAATAAATAACACCAATATTGATAACGGAGAAACCCAATTAGGCAAAAACTCCGGGATTAAGCCAGTTACCTCCACTATAAATAAACCAACTTACAATATTGTCGACTCGACTAATTCTAGTACTTTCCGACCTCCTGACTGTAATCACCAAAGCCCTATTGAATTGCGTGCTCCTGCAGCAACTCTCGATCTTCTGAATTCGTTTATCTCATGTGGATTGATGAGAACTCTTTGTTCTCCAACGACTAAAAACTCCGGCCACCTTCCTTGATCTTCAGAACTCTGGCAAATGTTGTGGAAGTATGTGTTTTGGTGTTTGGTTTAAGTGAGGAAGATGTTTTTCAAAGCAATGATCAAAGCAAAATGATGGTTGAACTCTAATAAAGATATGGAGGATGCGAAACAATGTTTCTCTCAATGTTCAACCTCTAATTTTCATATGGGTGACGTTTATATATATAGTAAAGAGGTTTTGGGTAGTATGAGTCGGATAAAAGTTTTGAAAAATGCGAATTAGGTTTTTTGGGAAAACACTGTCGCTCGAGCGAGAGCTCAACGACAGACGAAGCGATAGTGTCTCGCTCGAGCGTAGTCCAAGCGACAAGCGGGTGACCCAGCTTCTTTTTTTACCGCTCAAGCAACTGTTGGGCGATATGTTAGCGAAATTGTAGCGACGTTTACTCTTTTGTTCCATACTCGAACCCTAGAACTTCTAACTTACTACTTGATCTTTGACTTTTAAAAACTCTTTTACAACAATAATTTTATCAAAAGATTACCAATAATTTCAAAACCTAATACTAACTATATACATAAATATATAGTATCAAGAAATTACAGTTCACATATTGAACTCACTCTGTTTGAGTAAAAAAAGAAAAAAATATATATTTCAAAAGATAACCAAGAACTCGAAATAACAAAAAAGGTACTCCACGGCCCAAATTATGAATATATCAAGTTCAATTGTGAAGTTTCGTAAAAAAAATAAAATAAAAAAGCACTCAAGTTTATAAATAATGCAAGAAAACAAAAGGCTCGAATTGCAAAGAATTAACGTTTTGATTCATCAACTTACACCACAACCCTGACTTAAACATTTTGATTTATAGAAAGCCCAAATTGTGAAGATTAACACATACTAACCTCTTAAATGCAAGTCTAATGTGAATGGAGAAGCAAAAAAGTAGAAAGTTAGTCATGATTTCTTAAGATTAGAGTCTAGAATTTTAGACAAATTCATATCCAAATTAAAGTTTCTAAGTTTTGTATTTTTTTTTATCCAGCCTTAAAATTGTAAAAAATAAGAAAATTATATAAAAATCGATTCCATTCGGATACCTATGAATCTGGTTCAAGAAATAAGAATCGACCCGGATCAGTCGATTTTAGGTTCTCAATTCCGATTCCTAATTTATTTTTTTCAAAATCGAACTGAAACTTCCAGTTCCCATTTCGTTTCGGTTAAAATGCCTAGGCTTAGGCTGACCGCTGATTTACTTAATATTAATTTAGCTCTACCTCTCACATTACAATTGAGAGAAATAAAGGCCTATGGAAAAAAAAAAAAAAAAAATCGAAAAATCGATCAAACCAATCCACAAGCCGGTTTGGGTCATTTGAAACAGTAATTAGTTTGATTTGATTTTTTTAAAAAACAAAACCATGGTGGGTCGGTTCAGTCATAGTTTGAAACCACAAACAGTTGGTTAACCGAACCGACCCACTCATTTACACGTGTTACTTTTTTTTTTAAAGAAAAATAAAAATTAAAAGATAAGACATAACCTCTTAATTATATATCGATTCCCTCCAATCTATGATGTTGTCATAAGTAATCGCATTCAGAATTTTCTTTCACAAGCTCATATGTTATATTTAGCATTTTTTACCTACTCAGAAAGTTAGGCTACATAATGTATAAAAAAAAATCAAATTTCTTAAGTTTTGTGTTGATCAGTCTCAATTAACATGCTTTTATCAATAGTCCTTATAATATAAAGTTGTTTAGTTATTTTAATTCTTGTAATCTAAGTGGACCCGAAATTCAGACAATTTTTTTTTTTTTTAAATTCAATTTGGATTAAAAGTCCAAACCTACTAACCGAATCGAAACAACCAAACCGATTTGTTTTGGGTCGGTTCGGTTAAGAGCTAAAGTTGGTTGGTTTGAATTGAAATTCTTCCAAACTGACAAATTTAATTTTGGTTTTAGGTTGGAGTCGAAACTGATCCAAACCAAACTGCGCTCAAACCTAGAAATAATGATAGTTTATACTAAATTCAATAGTCGTTCAAATGTGATATAACAATTATAACAAGTTCAAATTTACTAATAACGCTCTACTCATTTAGAAGTGATAAGATAAATGTAATCCGCCCATGTAAAAAGTAACGTGCTACTCGTTTATATGTGACGTGAAAAACAATGCTCTTGGATCAAGAGTAAGAGTGTTCACAAACCAAGACCTATACAAGAAACATTTGTAGGATTTGTGAAAATTAAAATCACACAACTTCCATGAATACTGAAAACTTAAGAAAACTTTAGGATGTGTTTGGTTTGCTATTTTTAAACTTTTTCAATTTTCAACTTTTCAAACGTTGAAAACATGTTTGGTCTGATATTTCAGAAAATGCATTTTCGAAAATAAGATTAACCATTGTTTGATCCCCATAGGGATGTCAACGAGCCGAGCTGAAACTCGAAGCTCGAGTTCGATTCGAGTAAAAATGGTTAGAGTTTTTTTTTACTTAAGTAGCACTTTTGCTCGGCCAAAAATTCTAGGCTCGACCCTTGGCTCTATTGTTTTTTTTTTTTTTTGAAATTTTAAAATTTTGAATACAGGTCGAAGCAGCTACTGTTGCCTTAACATGCTAGCTGCTTGTTAAGGCAGCAACACACGTAGTTGCCTTAACAGGTAGCAGTGCTTTCTTTTCATTCAATTTTTTTTGAATTCTCGGCTCGTTACAGGTCGAAAATGGCCGAACCACACGGGCTGGCTCGAGCTCGAATTGACGTTCCAAAATGGGGCTTAGTTCTTCCAAGCCACGGGCTGCCCGAACCCATGAGTTAAATTTACATCCTTAGATTCTCATTATTTCTAAAATACATTTTTCTCTCTATTATTTTCAATTACACATTTTGTAATGAAACAATGTTACACGCAAACCCAAATATTTTTCTTATTTTTTAACCACACATTCTCCAACAATTTACTATTTCAAAATGTATTCTTAGTAAAAAATGGAGCTCAAATAAGCGCTAAATTTATAACATAAAACTCAAAATATATTTTTGACGTTTTGAGTGTTTTCAGTGAAAATTTTGAAAACATTCAAAACATGGAAAACAAGTGTTTAAATAATATTTTAAAATTTTTAAAAAATTTAAAACAAAAATATAAAATTCTAAACAAAAAAATTAAAATTAAAAATAAAATTTTAAAAAGATAAAATCTAAAAAATAAAAAATGTTGAAAAATAAAATTATTAAAAATTCTAGCAAAAAAATATAAAAACACAATTCAAACTTTACATGAAAATTTTGAAAAAAAAATAAAAAATTAAATGAATACAGATAAAACTATTCTAAATCCGTGTCATTAATTTTTATTTTTTATATTTTGAACTTAAATTATAATTTATTTTTATTTTACTTTTGTAGGAAAAAAAATATTGTAAAATTCACCAACTTTAAAATGTATGTATTACTTGATATTCTATTAACATAAAATTGTTCTATTTTTATTGAATTATCAATTTTCCTGGAATAAAAATTCACTAAATAATTTTTTAAAATTTCGAACCAAACGCATTTTCTAATTTTATGTTTTGAGAATTAATTTTTCAAAAGTACACATCAAACGCATTTTTAATAATTTCAAAAAAGACTTAAAAAACAAAATAAACTTAAAACTTAAAAATGAAATATAAACCAAACGGGCACTTAATATCTATAAATTTTAGTCGACCATTGTAACTTTTTTTCGTCGCCTAATTCGTTCGATAACTCATCAATAAAATTGTGGACATGTACATGATAACATGATTGGATATTAATATTAAAAACATTACATTTTGAAGGGTCGTGAATGATTTTTTTCCATGCCACAACATAAGACTAAGATTAATGTGTTCCAAATTCCAATATAAATTGAATTTCGCTCGGTCGCTCGGTCGGTCGGCGATATAAAATAGACACTCAAAACACAAAATGAATTCAAAACTCAAAACATAAAATTGAAACAAGAAGAGAACGGCCCCTTAATATCTATAAATTTTAGTAGACCATTGTAACTTTTTTTCGTCGCCTAATTCGTTCGATAACTCATCAATAAAATTGTGGACATGTACATGATAACATGATTGGATATTAATATTAAAAACATTACATTTTGAAGGGTTGTGAATGATTTTTTTCCATGCCACAACATAAGACTAAGATTAATGTGTTCCAAATTCCAATATAAATTGAATTTCGTCGGTTTGTCGGTCGGTCGGTCGCTCGGTCGGTCGGCGATAATAATAAATCATGTTACCCTCAAAACACCCAATTGCCTAATTGAAGTAACAATTGGGCCACACGCCATGTGAAGCATCATTATTCCTTTTTACCCAATTGAAAATTATTGTTCCATTATAGGGCTCTCACTCTCACGCACTCGAGTCAAGTGGACCTAAAGTTAGACAATGAATTTGAAACTAAGTAATTAAATAATTATTTTTGTTGTTCAAATTGAAAAATAAGTTGCTCATTTTGTTGGACGATTTTTAACTTTCTAAAAGTAAGTAATCTTTTTAATCACAATTAAGAAAAAAAATAAAATGTCGATGACTGGGAGGATTGTGAAGTGTATGAGGGCGTGCGACATATTTGGAAAAAAACAAAGGTGGGGGGTCACCTGCAGAGCTTAGGGGGCGGTGGTTGTGGGGTCTGGTCCACTAAACTTCTCTATTTTTCAAAAAGAATAGTAGAAATAAAAACTTTCAATAATACTATTCATGGTGAAAATTATCGATAGTCGTATTTCGTAATATACACCTAACAGTTTGTTATTTGACGCATGGGACAATAAAAAACTACTACATCAATGTATCAAATAACAAACTGCTATGTGTATACCATGTAGGCGACTACCGGTAGTCTTTACTAGGAATATCATTAATTAAAAACTACGCCATTGTTTAGCAGGAAAATATTAATTTTAGTTTTTCTAGAAGTTTGGGTTCAATTTTTAGCAATTTAGAATATTTTAAAGAGATTTTTTATTTTTACATTTTTCAATAATCGTTTATTTATTTTTCTCATTTTTCAATTAATATACATATTTTTAGAAGTCAGAATCTAAAATATTCAATATGAATAATTTAAGTAGTGAAGTCGTGAGACATACAATTTTATTAAATGCGTTCATTATCGTTATTCTTGAAAGGTTAAAATAAAAATTTATTGGAACTTAATTTCAGAGTTTAACTCTTTAAAATAAAAAGTATCTCACTTTTGAAAACCCTGTTGAAAATGCTTCTATACTGTTGCTTTGTTTTCTTATCTTTGTAAAATTTGTGCAATTAGCCTCTAAGATTTATAGCACCTTCAACAAATTCATTCCCAACCTTTAAAGTCAAAGTTTTCAGTCCCTAGTCTTTATGAACAGACTTGATTATTATTTTTAATAAAATGTTGTTAATTCCCTTCAATTTTATCAACGGAGTTCATGAACAAAACAAGTAGTTCTATTGTTTTCTTCAATTGCAACTCTACCAATTGCTGCTAAGCCACGGATAATTGTAGCACCACCAAGTTTTGAAAGTTCATGATAATCGATGGCGTGATCATTAATAAATAATAGTTATCACACGTAACCATTAATTGTTAACACGAAATAAGTACAACTTCATTGAAATAAATGTTCGCAAATATCATTTATTGACTGTTATGTCATCGATTTTTGTTAGTTCAAGTGACGGAATGGAATTGGACGAAATCACCCGATTAAAATCAAATTAAAGTGTAGTTACTCGATTTAACCAAATTGAAGTATAGTTACCTAATTGAATAGTGTGAAAATAAAGTTATCACGAATAAAATTTATCCAATATTAAGTTTATAGTATTGAAGAAAACACCAATTGTTTTTTAGGTGTCATCTTGTGTATCACACGCAAGATTTTGAAAAGTTACTTCATAGTAATTCGAGTAAAAGTTAAATTCCGTAAAACAAGTTGGAAGTTTAATATTCACCTTTTTAGTATGTAACACGCGAATTGTATGTAACTTTGTAATTGAGAAGCGAGATTCGTTTTGTGAAAAAAAAAAAAAAAAAGAAACTCAAAAACTTTATTCTAAAAAGTTTAAATTATGTATACATATTACATTTTCCATGCCCTAGATTTACTTTTTAATTAATGTAAATTTTAAATAGGTTATGATAAATCTTGAATTTTGAATTTTGAGAAAATCCCTAACAAACGCGGGACAAGATCATAAAATAAGAAGATTATTACCATGCATAACCTTTTTTTTTTCTCCTTTGAATTGATAAATAACAATTATAATTTAAAAAAATAATAATAATGGTGAATTATTAATCAAATAAACCTCTGGGTAGGGGACACTTCACTTGTATTACAAATATGATGCTAGAAAAAGTAGAGGGGACAAAAATTTGACACAAAATTAACTTCCATTGAAGTGGCTCGCTGCAATTTTGACTTGGACTCCCATGAAATATGTTTGGTAGATTTTAATTAAAACTGATGAAATATGTGATTGAAAATTACGAGTTCAAAAAAATTAATTCTTAATTTTGACTTGAAATTTTAATTTAATTTTAATCTATATCAAACATGCGCAAAATGTGTGATTATAATTAATTGTAAACTTTGACTCAAAATTTTTATCAATTTTCCGCTTTTATTTGGAGATGATTAAAATTAGATTTTTAGTAGATTTTGATATAAGTTGATGAGATGTGTAGTTCAAAAATTGTGGAATCCATAAAATATGTGGTTGAAATGAACTGTTCACTTTAATTTAAATTAAAATCGAGATTTTAATAGTCACCAAATAGGGCTTAATCTGCACCAGACATGCTGCACAACTTATCCCTGAGCAAACAGTTCTAAGTTCTGCCATCGGGTTTTCATTACCACACTGTATATCTGAGTTTCCAACTGCACAAGGTTTCTTCACTCTCTCTCTCTCTCTCTATATATATATATACGTAGTAAATCATCTCTCTATCTCTCTCTCTCTGAATTTCTTGCACATGATCAAAGGCTCAATTAAAGAAACATTTCAATCCCGACATGTCCCTCAAATCCGCTCAAAATTCTCTCAAAGTTCACTCTAAAGCCACTTTGCAGCTTGTCACACAGAGAGATTCTTGATTTCAGATATTGTGCTTATATATATTTAAATATTTCTGCTCCATGTGCTGATTTTGGTGTTCTCTTTGTTCTAAAAGGCAGCACAAAAAGGGATTTTTATGCAATGTTGGAATATGAATGGGCGAAACCATCAACAATAATGCTTTCCAGTGAAGGGACTGTTCAAGAATCGAACCAGAACCGTCAAATTTTTTATCCTTACTCAGTCACCCAAACCGCCGCTGAAACGGCTACTTTTTTTAACCCTAATCCCCATTTCAACACCACTGCCACTTCTCATCACCAGGACCCATTTCATCATACAGAAACCCTAAATAGTAACACCCAACCGACTAATCTATATGACCCACGCGTTTATGGCAGCTCGTCAGCTTCATCCTACCCAGCGGAGGCTTCAATGCTCGGTCTTGAACCGGATGGTCCGACCGGGTACATGTTGATGCCAAAGAGTGAACCAGTAGTTGGTGGGGTCGATTTTAATTCTAATGCTAGTAGAATTGGGCTGAATTTGGGTGGGAGAACTTATTTTGCTTCGTCTGGGGATTATTCTGTGAACCGGCTCTACCGTCAGTTCAGAGCAGTCGAGCCTGGTCTGGTGAACTCCCCTAGGTGCCAAGCTGAAGGATGCAGAGCTAACCTCGCCCACGCCAAGCACTACCACCGCCGCCACAAGGTGTGTGAGTTCCACTCCAAGGCCTCCACGGTCATCACCGCCGGGTTGACTCAGCGATTCTGCCAACAATGCAGCAGGTTTTTATTAAATTTTTATTCGTAATCGAACCCAAATGACCAAAACACCCTCCCCATGCAGCAAATTCTGCATTTCAAGTTTTCTATCCCTTTGTAGTCGTTACAGATGCAATAAAAGTTTGCAATAACATTAACCTTGGTAAATTGGGAATTTTGAAATGACTAAATTACCCTTTTGTGGTGTTTAACAATTTTCACCTCGATAGAGATAAGATAAGAATCGTGTTAGTGGGACATAGTTTTTGACGTAATATCACAGTCAATTTTTTCATCTAATCATATCTTGTCAACTAACAATATATTACTCTATCTGTCAACCACTTTCTGTCTAAGTAGCATACTGAATTCTATGTGAGATCTTGTTTCTTTTCCATTAATTGGATTGAATTGCCACAAGCAGATTCCATACGCTGTCGGAATTCGATAATGGGAAGAGAAGCTGCCGGAAAAGGCTGGCTGACCATAACCGCCGGAGGCGAAAACCCCAGCAGTCAAACCAAGAACTTATTAACAAGTCTTAGCATGTTAATGCCGGCCACGAATCATCCTCTGAAAACCTAACAAGTAACATATGTTTTTATCTTTCTCATTGACAATGTACATTAGCTCATTTAACCCATCGATCCATCTTTTATCAAGTTTTTGTGAGCATTTAGGTCACGATAATAATGCACAAAAAAAATTTAGGACTTCAATTTTCTTGTTGGATAGTGTTCAGTAGTTTCTTAGGGCGTGTTCTGGCTCTTTTGTTTCTTATAGAAGAGTACGTTAGGTCAGCTTTCTCTAAATTTCTTATAGCCAGGCAAAACACTTTCAGAAAACTATTCAAATATGTTCAAAATCAATTTCTTAGTCTCAACTTTCGGCCTTTATTGTGTTAGTACAATGCTGGTTTGTTTGATAGATTTCTAAATGCTTGTCTATCATGTATTGTCTGGTCGAATCGAGTACATCCTTGATCATACCAAACATGTAATGCATCAAATTAGCTATGAAAAAAGGAACTGTAATATGATTTCTTGGGGATTTTGCAGGGTCTCCACCGGAGTCCGGGGTTCATGCATCGTTCATCACCGTTGCGATTTCATCTCCAAATATATCACTGGATTGTTTTAGGCAAAGATCATCGTTTCGGGGTGCCACCACAATATCTTCAACGGCATCAACAAGTTCACTCTTTTTCACCGAAAGATGACTTCTCAGCATAAAAAAATCTGAAGAATTTGCCAATTTGGCACTGATTTATCCTGTAATAAAGATTGTTTTAACTCTGTAGTTTTTTATTCCTATTTTCAATGTTAATTTCCTCGAAAAGCCGATCAAATTACATGCACATCATTATAATACTTATATATAGCTAAATCTAATGTGGGCTCACCATTTCTTTTACTCGGGTTTTCTCTTTAGTTGTTAAAAACAATGTTCTAAAATGCGTAATGCGTTGCAATGCGTCGAGGTCGAGAATTAAGAATCAAAAGTTTAGGCGTGTCAATGCGAAGAATAAGCGTCATAATGCGTTTNTAATGCGTTGCGATGCGTCGAGGTCGAGAATCAAGAATCACAAGTTTAGGCGTGTCAATGCGAAGAATAAGCGTCATAATGCGTTTCGTATTTTTAAGGCATTAAATATATTTTTATATAAAAAAAATAGATTTTTTACCAAAAAAAATAAAAAAAATTAGGCGATATAATGCGCTGCCTAGGCGGGATTAGGCGCGTATTGTGCTGCCTTTTAGAACAAAAACGCATTTTTCCGCGCATACCCGAATTCGACGAGTTTTCTCCGCGCGTCGCGCCCAGGTGGCGCATTTGCGCGCATTTTAGAACATGGCTAAAAAGTTAAATATTTATTTTAATCAAGAATTTTGTAGAATTGGCAGCCTCGATCAGAGCGAAAGTGCGATGAGTCTGAAAACTCGGGATCGATTCTCAAATAGTTTTCACTTATACATCATTCATGTTTACCTACATATAATTTTAGCAACTAAAAATAAAACCCACTCATCAGAATTTATTTTTGAAAATTGTAAATTTATCCTCGTTTGGTAGAGATTTTAGAAGATAGATTTTGTAAAAGGTGATTTTTTTTGTAGAATATATGATTAAAAATAGGAAAAATTTATGAATTTATATGTAAAATTATTTTATTAAGAGAATAGACAATTAAAAATAAATTCGAGAAAAAACGAATTTTAGAAAATTAAGGATTGCCTTTGGTAAAAAGAAAAAATTAATTTGTAAAATTTACATTATAAAGACATGTTTTTAGATGATTGCAGAAAAGGTCGAAAAGTCAAAGTTGTCTATTTTTGATGGAGTTTTTAAGGTGAGTGGGCCCATCACATTGATGACGCATACAATCAATCAATCGTTGTTGAGTCATTTTTCATTGTTCATAGTCGTGTGAAGGAAGATGTTTCATATGTTGCATAGGTCCCACGTAGACGAGACTATACAAACTTCTACGGTTGATTCAGGGTCCGTTTGATATAATTTTTAAAATTTAAAAGAGAACATATGAAATTTAAAATTAGCTTTTGAATTCGTTTGGCTAATTTTATAAAAATATTTTTTCTAATTAAAAGAGCTTTCAAAGATAGTTGGTCTAATGTAATTTCTTTTTAAAACACTTTTGGAATATAAAGTGCTTTTAAAATTAATTTTTAAATAAATTTAAGGTAAGTGTTTTCAAAATCACTTTTATAGAAAGAAAAACAAAAGTAAAAGTAAAAGTAATGTCAAACATGTCATCGCTCTATTTTGAATTTATGCTTGGTTCTCGAAAAAATTATGAACAAATTTATTTATAAATAAATAAATATAAAGTATTTATAAATTCATTGAAATAATTGATTAAAAATGAAGTTCGATTATTTATAAATTTTGTCATGTTTTAGAATAACCCTCTAAATCTTATGTCACTACCAAAAGCTAAAAGGGTTATGTCACTTTAACAGAAAAATTTGACAAATGTTTTGACATATTAAGTATTAGCAATAGATGATTGAATGTAAATGTTGATTGTATTTTAAACAATTCGATGATAAAATGTCACGTAATATTATGTCGAAGATTATGTTAATCATTATGCTAAAAACCTTCCCAAAAGTGTCCACGTACATGTTTTGAAAAGAATTGAGTAGGGACCCAATTGAGTGGTTGCTAAAACGTTACCAACAATGAAAGAATATGGCCTCAAGAAATTGTGTGGAATTTAGAGTTATGAGAAATGTTTTTTTCTTTTACTTTTCTTTCTTTTTGTTCCTACGGTTGAAATTAAGGATGTGAAGTTGGTTCGGTAGTTTTGAATTGGCATGTGCAGTGTCGTTCACTTGTAATATAGGTGTAGTTTAAAGAATTAAGCTAGTTTGACAATCGAAACCATTGATTTGAATTAGCGTTGTTAAAGTTAATGGTAAAATTGTATGTCATGTCAAAAGTATAGTTGATTCGGTAGTTTCGAATTGGCATGTGCAATGTCGTTCACGTGTAATATAGGTATAGTTTAAAGAATTAAGCCAACTTGACACCTTTTGAGGTGTCAAAATCGAGACAATTGATTTGAATTAGCGCTGTTAAAATTAATGGTAAAATTGTATATCATATCAAAGAGTGTAAATAAAACTATCAAACATGATATAAGTATAGCAAAACTGAAGTTTAAAATATAAGAACGCATCGAATTGTACCAAATTGTTCCACGTGTACATTTAGATAAAATAATATAACAGAGTAACAAATTGTTTATGAATTTTTTTTATTAATTGTTGCTTAATACTTCCATTTTTAAGCTCTGGACCAAATGGACAGGTATTTTAAAGCCCAATTGAATTTGGACATCATTATGTTGCTCGTATCCTGGGCTGGGCTGCTATCAATCATTTGGTTTCAACACATTTGATTTTGGGAAAATTAGGCCATATACCCTTTTTTTAAAAGTGTTTTGATTAATACCCTTAAACTAATTAAACATTTTAA
>CAIGRT010193236.1:0-11201 GCA_903798405.1 Fraxinus platypoda | reverse complement strand
CATAAAATATTGAACAACCTTCTGATTATGATGTTAACTACTTGTTATTATTTCAGCTTCATTGATGCTTGATTTTGAGATTTTTCTTGGATAGCATGAAGTAGGATTCTTGTATTTGTTGATCTCATTTTGTTTCATAATCTTTGACAGATCTGATGTTCCTAAAATCTTGAATTGCATGGCTAAAAATAATCTCATGCTACCATGCCTCTAAGTAGATGCAAGCATAGTTCTACAACTTGGATTCCTGGAAACCATGGTACTTCACTTCATAAGAGTATGATATCACTTTGCGGAGGCCAAAACAATTAGAAGAATGTATATCCCCATATGTTAGAGATCTAGCCTCTCGGAGACTCTGACAAACTCAGTATAATTCATTCCATTTTGATGTTGTATAATTATTTCCTTGTATTGTCTAAAATACATCCGAACATGTACATTTACCCATCATCCTTTATTCAACCAGTGCACGTATCTTTCATTAATCCTTATTAAAAACACTAACATTACTTTTAAAATAACAGATAGTAAAAGTTCTAGTAGTGCAAAATCTTTTATTATTAAACTAGATTATAGAAAGAATTACATATACATTCAAGTGCTCACTACATAGAAATGATTACAAAAGAAATTCACAACAATTAAAAATATGCTGAAAGATTTTGTAGGTGCTTGAAAATAATTAAAATTAAAAAAATTCTTGAAAATAAGAACTATCAAGATCTTTATAGTTTGATCACCTTAATGTTTCAATCACGGAATTTGCATTTTATTGTACTCTTAAGGTCTCAAACTATATCACAATAGAAGAAGATCAATATGTATCTAAGTGCCATGATTTGTTATGGAGGTTGAAAGAAGTTGTAGGTTATAATTCCAAGTTCAAACAATGGGGTTAATTTCACAAACGGTCATTGAACTTACTTAAAAATTACAAAACGATCACTAAAGTTTAAAACTTGCAAAAACGGTCACTGAAGTTTCATGCGCTTTCACAAACGGTCCCTGAAGGACCGTTATGATTTTAATTCAAACTTAAAGGACCAAAACACGTGGACATAGAAGCTCGACCATCTCAAGGGCAAATTTCTTGCTATTAAGTGCCACCTTTGGAGCCTCGAATCACCACCTTTCGGCCACCAAGACCACTGGATTCGACCACCACTAGTCTCGCCTCACTCTCCTCTACAACCTCCAACCANGCAAATTTCTTGCTATTAAGCGCCACCTTTGGAGCCTCGAATCACCACCTTCCAGCCACCAAGACCACCAGGTCCAACCACCACCAGTCTTGTCTCGCTCTCCTCTACAACCTCCAACCAACAGTCAGCTACAAAACATCAGAAATTAGTAGAAAATCAAGCCCAAAAACCCCATCTCACGAACTCCTTTTCTATAGAAAAACCCACCTCCGGCGACACCCATGTTATTTGGTGATTAATTGGTGCAATTAATTCATGACCCAGTATATTACCAACTTGAATTGAATGTATTAAGGCCGAATTTGATGAATGGAGTAGTGTAGAAACCTCAATCAATGGAGGACAAAACAGAATGCCTTGCGTCCCAACCTGTTCGTCCACATTGAGCCCAAATTGTTGATGACCCGTGGTTGGAGTAGATGTGCCATGAAGGGAGGATGCTAGCATAGGTGGTCCGCGATCGTGGGGACACTGTCATCGTTGAAAAATGTGATTGTTGGCCGCGAGTTCGCTGATTCGAAATTCTGCTGTAGATTTAGATTTTCTGTGTTATTTGATGTAATAGGACCACGTATGGATGCGCCATGTTGAGCTTGAGCGACCTGTTGGGGTGGTATTAACATGGGCGTCGCCGAAGGTGGGTTTTTCGGTAGAAAGGGAGTTCGCGAGATAGGATTTTTGGGCTCGATTTTCTGCTGATTCCTTATGTTTTGTGGTTGACGGTTGGTTGGAGGTTGTAGAGAAGAGTGAGGCGAGACTAGTGGTGGTCGGATCCGGTGGTCTTAGTGGCCGGAAGGTGGTGATTCGTGTCCAATGGTGGCGCTTAATAGCAAGAAATTTGCACTTAAGGTGGTCAAGCTTCTATGTCAACGTGTTTTGGTCCTTTAAGTTTGAATTAAAATCATAACGGTCCTTCAATGACCATTTGTGAAACAAATTAAAACTTTAGTGACCGTTTGTGAAAGCGCATAAACTTTAGTGCCGTTTCTACAAGTTTTAAACTTCAGTGACTGTTTTGTAATTTTTAGATAAGTTCAATGACTGTTTGTGAAATTAACCCTCAAACAATGTCTTCCTATCCACTTTAAAATCTTACCGATAAGGTCACCCCACAAAGGCGACCTACGACCCCCTTTTTTTATAAGTTTTCCACTAACATAGGATGGACTTGATCCAAACTATATAGGAAAACAAATATCACATGTTAGAACATTCTATCTCAAAAAGATTCAACGACAAATAGATCATGCAATTAACAAATACATATTAGAGCTCACAGTATTATAAACATGTTATAAATATATAGTAGTTCTATTAGAGGAATATCACATCTGTGTATGCCCCAACTCATTTTTTAACACTAACTCAAGTATTTTCACTTTTTCGTATATTTATGGAATATGCTTGAACTCCACACTATGCCCTTATATTATTTGTGTTCTAAGCCGTAAATGGTTAAACAATTGTTCGGACCGTGAATATACAAAGAGAAATGTTGGTTAAAATGGTTTCTCTTTCCTATTCGAATTCTTCAATTTTAAATTAGCTACTTTCCTAGACATGTTACATCAAAATGAATCAATCATAGCATGCTAAAGTAACAATAGTTGAATAGTAGCTTGAGAAACAATTAAATGTTACAAGGGTATTTATGAGATTATATAAATGATCAAGAAGGTAGTGAAACAATAAATAAAAACGAACAAGTTCATAATTTTCATGAACATAATTTATTGATCAAGGAACCTCAACTTAATTATTCCAACAGGGATCTCATTTTCTGTACGAAACCATCCATATAAGAATCCTCAAGACCTTTGCTCAACAAGAAATCCCTCAATTTATCATGGTTTCTTTTCACCTCGTCCCCAGTTTCACTGTCAACTTCCATCACTGCCCTTATGGCTTCATTCACGCCCTCCTTTGTAAACAAGCCATCTTCGTCTCCTTTCTCGACTTCAACTCCAACTTTTAGATGTGCACTAACAACTTTGGCCTGAATGTAATGTTCGCCTCTATGGGGAAGTACCACCAATTGACACTCGCTCACTAGACCCTCCCATAGAGACGCATACCCACCATGTGTAACAAAACACCCCACAGAAGGGTGATTTAAGATCAGTTGCTGTTGAACCCAACCTCCATACACCGCCCCTTGTTCTTGAGTTCTCTCTTTGAATCCCTCGGGTAAGGCTTCTTCCACCGTCTCCGACCCAAAAGGTGGTTTCAGTGCGGCGAAAAAGGCATGACCTGAGTGTTCAAAACCCAACACCAATTCTTGAAATTGATCCTTTTGAAGTATGGCTTCGCTCCCAAATGCACAGTAAATCACGCTTTTGGGTCTGAATTTGTCAAGCCACCTTTCCCACTTCTCCTCTGGAAAAGAAGATGGTGGTTTAGGAACAACTGGCCCTGCAAGTAAGACTGGCTTCTTGAAGTTATTTTCAATATATTCAATATATGGCCCTTCAGTTTCTATACAAGTCTTGAAACCAATGGCATCACTTTCACAAATTGAGGTCCTCAACCGCTGCTTTATTGTCAACCCACTGCCTACTTCCTTTTCACTGTCAAAAGCCTCAAGTATGCGGATGACATGTTTATAGAGCCTGATCGACGGAGGAAAACCAGGAGGACCGTTCATACAAGACTCAATCGAGGGTCTTTCGGATAACAAGAAACCCATAGATGCAGGGCTTACGGCGGCATAGTGAATTGCTTTGATGCCTAAACGGTGCGCCAAAAAGGGCACCCAACACATCATATCAGAGAAGGTGAAATGGGGTTTGATTTCTTGGAGTAAAGATTCAACGGTGGGTTCTGTAAGATCCATTGCATACCGAAGTAAAGGCTGCATGTGAATAGGAATTTCCGTGCTGGATTCAACGTGAGGTGGGAGGCCTTCAACATTGGGAAGGGGGAGGGGTATCAACTTGATCAGGTCCGGATGAAGATTGGATTTTTCCAAATTGGATAGTGTTTTAGGAGGGACAACAAGGAAAACGTTATGGCCTCTGGCTGCAAGTTTGTTCGCTGTACGAAGATAAGGGAAGAGATGACCCATGGCAAACCATGGATACATGAAAATGGTAAGAGAAGAATCAGCCATATTCGATTCTTTGGTTACTGCCTAGTTTTGATCAAAGTTTGATCACATAATAAGCACTTTGGGAACCAAAAGGAGTATGTAAAACACTCCAGTAAGATAAAGGCCAATTTGAGAAGAATCTTCAGTTGTGGTTACTCATTTTTGTAGAGCTCGTAGATGGCATCTGATGCACGAAGTCTGCAGGTAAATAGGCAAAGAGAGAGATCAATGCAACTGAGAGGAGGAACTTGTCTCCTTATTGTATTACCTTTTCAACCGGTTGGTGAATGCAACAGAATTTGGGGTTAGTGGGTAGGGAAATATAACATTGTAATCTTTGTAAGTGTTATGCAATAGTTCAATTGATTTAGCCCCTCTTTTATCCGCGTTCTTTTTAAAATTCATTTTCAATCATACAATTTTTAATAAAATAATATTACACGCAAATTCAAAATTTTATTTATCTTTTAATCACATATTTTTCATCATATCACATTACATCATAAAATGCATTATTTTCTAAAAAAAATGTGCATCACCCCCCCCCCCCCCTCCCCTAGGCTGTAAATACTTTTAGACCCTGTTTGTTCAGCATTAATTCTACATATTTGAAAAAATTCCAACCATTGCCGGCCACTATTTTTGACTCTTTATCTCACAGTAGGGGCCCACATTTGAAAATAACGATCCTTTTTTTCTACTTTCCACCTGAATAATGCGCCCCAAACAGGGGCTTAATATGATTATAGCATTTTATTTATGGCATAATCTATTATTTAGTTCCTGTTTGTCTCCTATTCTATCAAAAAAAAAAAAAAATTTGTACATTCTCATTTCCAATCAAATATTCTCTGAAAAAATCACCTTTTAAAATAATATTTTTTCAAAAAAATGCCCACCGAACAAGGATTTAATTAAATTATTATTCTGATAAATTATATTAATAAAGTCCATAAATTCAAATCCTAATAACTTGTTATTCACAATGAGTTGTGATAATGAGAAACAAATTACATATGATTAAATTTTAAATTATCCATGATCCTATCTCGATATTATGACTAGACCAGGCCGTGTTGCATTTCACATTTGTGAAATAAGTAGTTGACTTCACAAATTAAAATACAGTAATATTTAAATGGACACGTGGATTTTTAGTTGGAAGAACGAAATATTGGAGACTGTTGAGAAGACTCCACGTGGATAACTATTTGAGTGTCAGTAGTTAATCACTAACGTTCAATAACAAAATTGATCATTTAGCTTGAGGTTATCGTAGTGCCTTATATAAGGACACTTCCACTTTGAGGATGCTAAATGTTGCTCTAATCAAGAGTCACTAATACAACATCGTTCGGGTATATCAAGAATCATATAAAGGTTATGAATGATCAACACATAATTCGTTACTCTTAGATAGTAAAAGTTTATGATCTACATTTCGTTTCGTTAAGTTAACAAAATTCTTGGCCAAAGTGTGCTCATTCAACTTATATTGACTTAAGAGTTTAATGAAAGATATGATTGATAATCAAGATCGACACATTTTCATATCACATAATTAATCGAATTATATTAACAAATAGATTATAGTTTCACGATAAACGAATGAATTTGATTTTGTCATACCATGAGACATTTTTCAGTCACGTGTATCTTCTTGACATATTGTTAGATGTCAATCTGGGATAACGAATGTGAATTGATTAATCTAGGTGAATTAATGATAAACTAAAAATGTGTTTTAAATTATCTTATTTCATTTAAACAAAATAATAATTCACGTCGTTAGATATCGTAATCGAGAACCAAATAAATCACACACAAAAAGAGAACTAAAAGAATGATATTAATTAATTGATTAATTGATAAGTGTTGAATAATTAATTAATTGAGCTATTTATTAATGTGCCAAGTTAATTAATCAAATTAATTAATTGATGGACCAAGTTTAATTAAACATTGGACCGAATTAAGTTTAAGTATCGAGCCAAATCTACTTGAATTTCTATTAATAAGATGTTAAGATTGAGAAAACACAACACAATCATTATCTTGTTAGTACGAGAAAAGAGAAACACAATTCTTTTATTCTTGTTCCCTTGTGTCGATTATTATTGGAGATTGGACAGCTGAGGTATGCAGATCGTGAGGATACGTATTTCAAGATTGTCAAAGAACTCACAGAATTAAATAAATGTATAATTTTTATTACAATTTCTATCCAAAAACAAAGCGAATTCTCGATAAGAATTGAAATTCTGTTGTACATAATTAAGTAAATTCCCAACAATTTTTTGTGATTTGTATCGTGAAGTAGCGTGCATTGTTGGGGACCAAGCCGAGGTAGTTTTGCTGGATTACCTGGGTCCATGTGGACTCAAGAGAGTGGTCTTCATTTATTGACGTGTTCAATTCCATTCCATATGACTGAGAGGGGGAGAGAATCACAAGAATGATCACGTGTTTTACACATTTAATTAGTAGATATAATCGGTTAAATCTTTTTATCACTATGAATGCACCCTAACCCCAAATCGAATATCCACCACAATCGAAAGCTCACCGCAACTAGAAAGCTTGGATTTTTACGAATCGCACATGGAGGCACCACAAATCCTGAAATATTGTCGTTTTAGAACCCAAAAGATCGATTCAATCAATGCTGTGGTGGGGGCGGAATTCAAAGTATAGTACTCAAGTATGCACATCATATTGTTGGATGCGCATATCATTTTTGAAGTTTGGACTAGGGACCACTAATGCACAACTCTTGTCATCAGATGGAGCTCTCAATTTCATTTGAGTAATCTCATTTGTACATTTTTGTGTACATTAACTTTGACACCTCCTCTCACAAAAGAGTGTGGGGCCCATGATTTTTTAAATTGCGGGCCTCCCACCTTTGTGAGATGAATGTCATGCATGATGTACACCAAAGAATGTACATCAAGCATGACTCATTTCATTTCTATTGGCTAAGGTGTATTCGGGAGTTGCAATTTATTAGTTTTGATTTTTATTTTGGAGAGAGTTGACTGCCACACATACATTCTATCATCCACGTGGGCACGCATTAAAATAGAACTCGTTCTGTGTGTAATGAAGTGTAAACAGCCTAAAGTTGAGTAAGTAATTGAATGCAATTTAACATAAAGCAAATAAGATATGATCATTACCAAAATTGGATGTGTCTTGAAACTGTTAACTCAAAACTTCGTTTTCAATTTCAATGTGGTGACTTGGTTCAAAATCCTTAACTAACATCTGTCAAGCAGATGACAGGAAATCATAAAGATAATTATATTTGTACCGAAAATCATGTACTGAAAATGTTACACCCTCTCACATGTGCGCGGGACTGGCGTGTATAGATAAAAGATTGGGTAAAAAAAATAGTATACATGCAGCATTGTCCAAATCATAAATTGCATTAGGAACTGTGATATTTGACTTTGTACGGAGCCGTCATTTGGAACCAACTTGTGAGCCTATAATTTTTTTTGTTATTCATTGCGGTATTTATTTGCAACAACACTTCAACATGGATAAATTCTGAGATTAAAAATAAGTAAAAATTATTTTAAGTAACTTTTTATTTACAAACATAATTTAAAAAGCTGCTTATTTTTTTTTATAAACTCATACTTATTATCAAAATAAGTAACTTATATTCAATTTTGAACATAAAAAACTTATTTTTGTTAGAACCTATTTACTTTAACATAAGCCTTTCTACATTTAGCCAAACATGCTCTATCCTATGCCAACATGAGGTGACGAGGAACTTTGAGTTCTTGAGTTAATGTGTTAGAGAATAAGTTATCGAGTTGATTTAATTTTCAAGAAGATAAACATGAAGCTCCCACTCTACCAAGTACGGACTGAGAGTCAGGGTGCCCAGTTATTCAAACAGTGTTTTTCAAGATAAACCTACTTGTCATTACTCATTCCTAGTAGAAAAAGAGTATGAACAATAAAAAATATTTTTCATAACATTTTCTTTTATAGTAAACAATTGACAACAAAAGTTTGGCTCTAAGCTGCACTGATTATATGATTATGCAAAAGAACACATCACCAAAAATAATTTTGTTCCACACATGATTGAACTTTCAAACAACAAAGAGTGATCTGTAAAGCCCAGCAATATGGACATCAATATTTAATAATAAACTAAAAGACCAAGATTAAATTCAGAATTTGACAGATAAGAACTAATGAAGAAGTCCAATTATATGCATAAGACTCAAATCTATGACTAAAGCAGACACAGTAACCTGCCAACCGAGAACTAGATCACCATATCTTGTGCAGCAGCAAATTGTTCATTTTCTCTAAGCTTGTATTATATTACTGGTCAAATCAAAAGTATCAATGGTGGAGACAATTCCCTTCAACCTCAACCAAGTCCTCTGACATACTGATCAACAGTGGTATCAAAGAGCTCACATCTGCACAAACAAGGGAAACATATCTATTATAATCAATATATCATAGACTACCAAAAGGAACATGAATCGTATGATCAATATGAAGAATACAGCATCTCACGACTAATAAACTAAAGAAGATTCTCGTGCCACATTTTCCAATTTTTAATAAGACTAGTCATAGATGATATAAACTAAAACAGAGGTAGTGGTTCCAAGAAGAAATGAACAAGTTGCTCAACACAGCCTCTACAAGAATAAATCAGTCAGAAAGTGATAACCAAGGGCAACCGATGATTGACAAAACAAAATACTTTGACTGTTTCTCAATGAATCTGAGCATGCACTATTATCAATTTTAATTCTTCTATTGCTGATGGTGCAGGTTGGGGTGTGTGAAGGTGTTCCAAATTTAAGACAATCCGAGGAAGCAACAATCATATACCATCTAATTTGCTAAAATGGGACCGAAAGAAACAGTGAAAATACAAGAGAGAAGACTTTCATCATATGTTTACTAGCCACTCAACACATGATTCTATGGTTAGTGTGCTTTTCGCACTGCCTCAACTCAAGAAAGCCCTATTATAAACTAGTTTCGGCTAAATAGATACTATTCTTCCACTTGGCTACATAAGAGTCATCTCCAAAGTAAAACCACAAAAGCAAAAATCCTTTTAATAACTCCATCGATATAATATTAAGTCAATCTCCTAACAGCCCTCCTTCGATTCATGAGGTACGAGAGGTGGCATTCAGTATTTATGCTAACGGTGTCACTGGTCCTGATGGCTTCCCATCCTTATTCTTCCGCATTGTTGGAAGATCATACACGATGATATGTTTGGGGCCATGTTGGATTTCTTTGCTAGTGGTCACCTACTCAAGGGTTTTGTTGCTATTTCTATTGTTTTACTCCCTAAGAGGGAGGGGGCCATGTAAATGGACGATTAGTTTATATATAGTGTTTAACAAGCTTATAATTAAGTTGTTAAATACTCGGTTGAGTAATGTGAATTTTCATAACAAAGTGAATTTATCCTTGGTCGTAAGAAAACTAAAACTCCTTACGAGTTTTGGAAAAATAGAATTCCCAATATTATTTACTTTAAAGTTTTCGTTTGCAAATATTTTATTTTGAATACAAAAGATAATTTGGGAAAGTTCGATTCAAAATCCGATATTGGAATTTTCCTAGGATTAGAAAAATAGAATTCTCAATATTAGTTACTTTAAAATCTTCGGTTGCAAATGTTTTATTTTTAATACAAAAGATAATTTGGGAAAGTTCAATTCAAAATCCGATATCGAAATTTTCTTAGGATATTCATCGACTAGCAAAGCTTATAGAGTATTTAACAAAAGAACCCTAATCGTTGAAGAATCTATGCATGTCACATTTGATGAGATTAACTCACTTGATAGTGAGAAAGGTATTGATGATGATGTAGGTTTGGAAGCTCTATTTGAACAAATGAACATTCAAGACCAAAACAAAAAAATGCCAAATGAAGAACAAATGGAGGAGCCAAACATTCAAAAAAGTGAAGAAAAATCAACCGAGGCTCAAGGTGATCCCCCGCTACCAAAGGAATGAAAGTTTGTTCCATCTCATCCAAAGGAATTAATAATAGGCGATCCATCCAAAGGTATCACCACTAAAACCTCTCTTAGAAATCATCTTGGTAGTTGTGCATTCATTTCGCAAATTGAACCTAAAAATTTTAAAGAAGCCGAGTTTAATAAATTTTGGATACTAGCAATGCAAGAAGAACTAAATCAATTTGAAAGAAATCATGTTTGTGATTTAGTTGCTAGACCAAATGATCAAACTGTAATCGGTACAAAATGGGTCTTCAGAAATAAATGGGATGAAAATGGGATAATTGTGCGTAACAAGGCTAGATTAGTGGCCCAAGGTTACAATCAAGAAGAAGGCATCGATTTCGAAGAAACATTTGCACCGGTAGCTAGATTAGAATCCATCCGCATGCTTCTTGCATTTGCGTGTCATAAAAAAATCATTCTTTATCAAATAGATGTCAAAAGTGCTTTTTTTAACGGCTTTATTCAAGAAGAAGTGTTTGTTGAATAACAATCCGATTTTAAAGATCACAAACATCCGGACTATGTTTTCAAATTTCGAAAAGCCCTCTATAGTCTAAAACAAGATCTTAGGGCTTGGTACGAACGATTGAGCAAATTCCTAATTTCAAATGATTTTTTTCATTGGAAAAGCGGATACCACTCTTTTCATTAAAACTCAAAAGAACGATATGATCATTGTTCAAATTTATGTTGATGATATTATATTTGGTACTACAAATATCCATCTTTGCGAAGAGTTCTCTAAATGTATGAGCATGGAATTTGAAATGAGCATGATAGGAGAACTTAAATTCTTCCTTGGTCTCCAAATTAAACAAACTCGTGATGGAATCTTCATAAATCAAAGTAAGTACATTTTGGATATGC
>CAIGRT010193195.1:0-17192 GCA_903798405.1 Fraxinus platypoda | reverse complement strand
TGAGTTTCAAGTTTTTATTTAAATAATTCCGCATTATGAATGATATCGGTAATACCCCAGAGTTTAAGTCGATAAAATTTAGGGCGTTACAAGTACTCGAGCAGTACTCAATACCAGTGTATCGCAGCAATTCGAAGAGGTGTTTGTGTTCCGTTCTCAGTTTATTCCAATAGTTTTTCATCATTGATATATTCAAGTTCTTTCCCATGGAGCTTTTGAACAATTCACATATACGTTGCCATCCTTTCGTCGAAAAGCATTTGCCTTGTTGGTAGCCTTCGACAATGACAATTTCACGGGTGGCGATGAAGATTTTGTGCTTCGACGAGTTCTAATTTGCAGACTTACGGACCATAGGCTGGGGGCTACTGCAGGTACGACGATGCACGATCCGGGCTACCAGTACTATATCGCTGCAACGAAAAATTTGGAGAAACTATAAGCTCAAAATTCATGAATCAAAACACAAAGTATTTGTACACGGGCACATCATAGCTCTGTTTGCTGACTAATCCTATCGCGAAAATCATAACATAAAATCACGGGCAGATCACAGTTGTCGTGGAAGAAGAGAAAGATACTACCGTCATACGAAAAATTGGGGCTGAAAATCAGAGATGAAACTGCTTTCTATGTGTTGGGGGTAATAGTGCCACTGGGATCCGTCATTTGCCATCTCTGAGGTCTTCACTTTTGTATTGTGGTCGTCGATGTCAAGCCGCAGAAGATGAAGTTCTTTGGATTTATACGCAGAGACGAGGTGGAGACAGGCGATGCTGGCACGGAAAAGAGGAATTTTTTGTGAAAATTGCTTTGTAGTGTTGCTTGCTAGTGGAAAACCCAACAAAGAGGTTCGATTAAGGCGCGGAAGATGAAGGTCATAGGCTAGCTCTAGGGAGATGAGGTACAGAAAGGCGATGCCAGCACGAAGAAATGGAATGGCGACGGGGCGTGAAACTGTTGAATGGTCTCAGGTGAAGATACAACATGAAGGTTTGATTGGGGTTGCATTCCATAGATTTCTTCATTTTGGAGTATACCAGTTGGAGGAGCGGCACTGTAGGATGTGAGAATGGAGTGGTAGGGTTAAAAATGGTAGAGAGCAATTATGTACATTTCCAATTACATTTGAGGGCAAAATAGTCATAAAGTCTCAACGGCATTATCATTTTTGTTTACATCTCTAACACCTAATTGAGTGGTTGGAAGGTGTCGTCTGCCAAATGCTGTAGAAAAATGAGTTGTGTTTTAAAAAAAACTCATTAAAATGAGTATCAAACGGTAGCTTAATAAGTTATTAATAACCAATAAATTGATAATCATAAATTTATATTAACCTAATGATTATTTAATATTCCCCAAATTAGCCATTATTTGGTCAAAATAATATTTTGAATAGTGATTTTTAGGAGAATGTATAGTTAAAAAGTGAAAAAAAAAATTAGATTTACGTGCATAATATTTTATTATATAAACGTGTGATTGAAAATGACTATGTAAAAAATGAGTTTTCAAATAATGGTTGTCAAAATAGGGCACTAATAGTTATCCAGGGTTCCAAGGCTATTAATTACTAGATGTTTAATTGTAAGTACAAACTGTGAATGATCATCGTGTATCGTGACATTAAGTGATAAGGTCATTAAGCCCCTATTTGACGACCATTAAAATAAATCATTTTCAACCGAACAATGCTATGTGTATAGGGGAGTTTTATAGGAAAATTTACAGAATGCCAATTAGCATATTTTCATCGAGTATTGGACAAAAAAGAAAAAAACTCGGCACCTATAAAGTTGTTTGGCCAGTTAAGTTGTTTGATCTGTACAAACAACTTAACTCGAGTGAGGGGTAGGGTGCATATTTCTCTCTCTCTCTCTCTCTCTCTCTTTTGGTTTTCTTATTTAATTATTTTATTTGAAAAAATGTAGGTTACAATCTTACTCTTAATTTAATTGGTCAAATTAGGTCAAGTTTTTAAATTTCTTGGTCAACTGATGGTCAAATAGATGGATTGTTCTTCAAGTACGACGAAATAAAAGGTTTGGAACTGTGGGTGCAACAAGTCAAAAGATTTAAGCATAACCTGCAACTAAGTAAAAAGTTTGGAACCCCAACAACAATTTTTTCTATCAAATATTACCAACCAACTATATAAGGTTAAAATAATTGTTTGGAGTTCTGTCCTTGTGCCATATCAAATCAACCAACGGATTAGATAAAGACGTCCGAAAATTAACGGCAAATAAACAATATTTAAAGAAAATAATCGTAAAAAGGTCATTAACGGGAACTGATATGTTGAGGACCAATAATGCCATAAAAGATGAACTGGAGACTTCTTTATGTTATTTAGAAACATTAAAGGACTGAGATTGTAAACTTTTCAAAACATGGGGTATCACTACAATTACAAGAGATATTCCAATAATAAATTAGGTAATCATACAAAATATTTAACAATCATGCTACACGTACATCTTGCTTTACATTTTTTTTGAAATTGTGCCATGTGTTCACACATAATTAGACAGTTTAAAAAAAAAAACTTTTTCTCCCAACGTTTTTTAAATTCCCACACAACGTCAAAAAGATGTAAACCTAGGAAGGTACACTTCACAAAATTCAATATTTAAACACACTAATGATTGTAATTTCAAATTTGTTAAATAACTAAATAAATGTAAATTTATGAATATACATTATATGAAAGTACATATGAATCGAGACGTTTGGATTCATATCTAGCAAGTTTTCTGCAAAATTTAAGTACTTGTTTGGAAGTGTTAAAAAGTTGATTTTTTTAATTAAAAAAAGTGGTAGATTTCACGAAATAAGTGATAGAAAGTAAATACTAATTGTGTGTAAAATATAATTTATATTTAAAATTAATTATTAACTTTGATCTCGTTTTTTAAACTTTTCCAAACGAGTTCTAAGACTTTAGTCACGGCATATTTCAACTACGTAAAAAAGTAAGTTTATCAGTAAACAAATTCTACTTTAAAATTATACAAAACTATTTTTATTATGGAGGAAAATATTGAGACAAAAAGGGTAAAGAGAAAAGAGAAAAGAGAAAAGAAAAAGGAAAAAGAGAAAAATGAAATTCGGACAACTACGTGTTTCTCAAAGAACAACCCACCCACTGTTCCTCTCTTTCTCTCACACACACGTTTGGTCTCTCTAGACTAGACTCTGTTCACGAGTAAAAAGGCCAAGATAACAACTCCCCCCAAAATTAGGATTAGGATTAGGGTTTTCCCACTCTGTTTTTTTAACTTAAACAGTGTGTCTGTGACATCGAGGGCCCATAATTTTTTCTTGGCCTTTTGAGGATTCTTTTGGGATTTTTGAGTAATGGGTCATCTTTCTTTTCTGATAAAATGGCATCATCTTCACAAGCCGCTGAAGTTCTTGATTTTGCTCTGGGTTTTGTTTTCAGCTGAAAGCGACGTCGTTTGGGGCTCTGATTCGGATAAATCTGCTCTCTTGGAGTTCAAGGATTCAATTTCGGACCCTTCTGGTGTGCTGACCAGCTGGAATTGGAATAATCCGGATCACTGCTCGTGGACCGGGGTATTGTGTGATTCGGGCTATCGGGTCGTGGCGTTGAATATTACAGGTGAAGGTAATTCTTTATCTTGTGTTAGAATTGCTCAATTTCCACTCTATGGGTTTGGAATTAGAAGGCCTTGTCTAAATAGCAATAATAAAGTAAAACTCTTGGGTAAATTATCGCCTGCTATTGCGAAACTCACTGAGCTTAAGGTGTTATCGCTCCACTTCAATGAATTAAGCGGTGGTATTCCTGTGGAAATTTGGGGTATGGAAAAGCTGGAAGTTCTTGATCTCGAAGGGAATTTAATTTCTGGGTCATTGCCGGATAAATTTAAGGGGTTGAAAAACTTAAAAGTTCTTAACTTGGGATTCAATGAGATTTTTGGGGGAATGCCAAGTTCATTGTTGAATTTTATGGGTCTGCAGATCTTAAATTTAGCTGGAAATCAAGTGAATGGGTCTATTCCAAGGTTTATTGGTGAGTTTAGAGATTTGAGGGGGCTTTACTTGTCATTTAATCGGCTTGGTGGATCAATACCTGGTGATATAGGGGATAATTGTGGGAAGCTTGAGCATCTGGAGTTGGCGGGAAATTTCTTCACTGGTGGGATTCCAGAAAGTCTTGGAAAGTGTAGAGGGCTGAAGACACTTCTGCTGTACTCAAATGTGTTAGAGGATGTGATTCCGGTTGAACTCGGTCAGCTGAATCAGCTTGAAGTGTTGGATATTTCTAGGAACAATTTCGGTGGTGCTATACCATTGGAACTTGGCAATTGTACAAAGTTATCTGTCCTTGTGTTGTCAAACTTGTGGGATCCTCTTCCCAACATCTCTAGTTTTAGAGGTGATATCTCGATTGAAAAGTTGGCACTTATTGCTGATGAGTATAATTTCTACGAAGGTACGATTCCAGCTGAAATTACCGGTCTTTCAAGCCTGAGGATGGTGTGGGCCCCTCGAGCAACTCTTGAAGGAAAGTTGCCTGATAGTTGGGGTTTTTGTGACAACTTAGAGATGTTGAATTTGGCTCAAAACTATTACTCAGGGAAAGTCTCTGAGGGGTTCAGCAACTGCAAGAAACTGCATTTTCTAAACTTGAGCTCAAACAGACTGAGTGGGGAGATTGTTGACAAAATTCCTGTTCCTTGTATGACTATGTTTGATGTTAGTGGGAATTTTCTATCTGGTTCTATCCCCAAATTTAGTTACAATTCTTGTGCAAATATCCCGTCCATAAATGGGGATTTCTTGGAGCCACATGATTTATCAGCTGTATACATCTCATATTTTGCAGAGAGAACTCAAGTTGACATCCCTTTGCCATTTTTTGGTGATGATGCGAGTTTTGCCGTGTTCCATAATTTTGGCTCTAACAACCTTACAGGCACAGTTAAGTGGATACCAATTGCACCTGAAAGATTAGGGAAGCAGACTGTTTATGCATTTCTTGCTGGTGGAAACCAGCTCACTGGATTATTCCCTGGAAACTTTTTCGAGAAGTGTGATCAGATGAGGGGTATGATGGTTAATGTCAGTAACAATCTATTATCTGGTCAAGTTCCAGCTGATATTGGCACGAGGTGCCAATCTTTGAAGCTCTTAGATGCCTCTGGTAATCAAATTACTGGAATTCTTCCTCCTGGTATTGGAGATTTGGTATCACTTGTAGGTCTTAATTTGAGCTGGAACCCATTGAAGGGTCCAATCCCGAGCAGTATCGCTCAAATAAAGGATCTTGAATGCCTTTCTTTAGCTGGAAATAACTTGACTGGGTCTATTCCCGCAAGCTTGGGCCATCTATACTCTTTAAAACTGCTTGATCTGTCCTCAAATTCTCTCTCTGGTGAAATTCCTAAAGATCTTGAAAATTTAAGGAACTTGACTGTCCTCCTCCTCAATGATAATAAGCTATCTGGGCAGATTCCATCTGGCTTCGCGAATGTGACCATGCTCTCAGCATTTAATGTGTCCTTCAATAATCTCTCTGGGCCACTGCCTTTGAATGGTAATTTGATGAAATGCAGTAGTGTCCTCGGGAACCCTTTTCTGCACTCCTGCTACGCATCCTCTTTGTCATCATCATCTGCTGATCAACAGGGAAGCATTGGGGATTCGCAAAGTTATGCTTCTTCACCACCAACCCAAATAAGTAGGAATGGAGGTTTAAACCCAATTGAGATTGTATCCATCACATCTGCAGCAGCCATTCTTTCAGTTCTTCTTTCTCTTATTGTCCTCTTCTTTTACACTAGAAAGTGGAAGCCAAGGTCCAGAGTTAGTGGAACTGCTAAGAAAGAAGTAACAGTATTTTCTGACATTGGGGTCCCATTAACTTACGAAAACGTGGTGAATGCTACAGGGAGTTTTAATGCAAGCAACTGCATTGGAAATGGAGGCTTTGGAGCAACATACAAAGCCGAGATTGCTCCAGGAGTCCTTGTGGCAATAAAACGGCTTTCAATAGGACGTTTCCAAGGTGTTCAACAGTTTGATGCAGAAATCAGAACTCTTGGGAGGCTTCGCCATCAGAATCTGGTGACATTGTTAGGATATCATGCCAGTGAATCTGAGATGTTTCTTGTATATAATTATTTGCCAGGTGGTAATCTGGAAAAGTTTATCCAGGAGAGGACCACAAGAGCTGTCGATTGGAGGGTACTTCACAAGATTGCTTTGGACATAGCCCGTGCACTTGCCTACTTACACGATCAGTGTGTGCCACGCGTTCTTCACCGTGATGTGAAGCCTAGCAATATCTTGTTAGATGATGATTACAATGCTTATTTATCTGATTTCGGACTGGCTAGGCTACTCGGCACTTCAGAAACACATGCCACCACCGGTGTGGCTGGCACTTTTGGATACGTTGCTCCAGAATACGCGATGACTTGCCGTGTGTCTGATAAGGCGGATGTCTATAGTTACGGAGTTGTGTTGCTTGAATTGATTTCTGACAAGAAAGCACTCGATCCCTCTTTTTCTTCCTACGGAAACGGTTTCAATATTGTTGCATGGGCATGCATGCTCTTGCGTCAAGGGCGTGCCAAGGAGTTCTTCACGGCCGGGTTGTGGGATGCAGGCCCACACGATGATTTGGTAGAAGTCTTACACCTGGCGGTTGTCTGTACAGTTGACTCTCTTTCAACTAGGCCAACAATGAAGCAGGTTGTCAGACGTCTAAAGCAACTCCATCCCCCATCTTGTTAGCATCACACGAGGAATTATTTTATTGACATAGTAATACATAGAAAGGTAAGCCCAACAGAGATTTGCAACGTCCGACTTAATTGCTAAACTGCTCTCTTATAGGTAAGGTCTTAAATTTTAGCCGCTTGTATATTGTAGTGTAGATTTCCCCCTTATCAATGTCATATTTTGAATTAGGGAGTTTAATGATTGATGGTTCTCTGAGACTGAATGCAAATATTTGTATTGATTTGTATACTTTTTTCTCATTGTATCTCATTTTTATTTATGTTGTCAATAAGAACAAAGCATCGAAATATTCAGCAAAAATTGTTCTACCCCTCTTACTGGATAGGTCGTGAGGTGTCTAATTTTGTTTCATGCCATTGCATTGGTTATATTTAGACCTTTAGGCCGAGGATCGGCAAATACACTATCTTTTCCTTTTGTGATCAGAAATTCTTGTATCATACCGATTTTGTCCTTGTGCTTAAGCTGTGCGCGCTTGTATGCTGTTGTGTCCTTGCATAAACAAAGATGCATGGCTGTTATTTCCTGAAATTAAGCTTGACTTGCAAGGGCTATGACTGAGAATGGTTACAGAATCCTTGCAGGATTGATCTAATGTGACCTTGTTCGTTTTAGAACTCTGAAGGCTGGACTGAGGTGGAGATTCTTGGTTAAGTTCTACAAGTGTTTTGGTGACCCAACCCCTTATATTGGGCAGAGGATAACCCTCCGGACCAACAAGATTTCCATCTCAATAACTTCAGTCGGGTACCATCTGTGCCCGGACATACACTTCAGGTCCCCAAGGTGTACAGCCACTGGTACATGGAACAATGTAGGCCAGGAAAATCGACAAAATGATTGTGGCTTCTGTCAAGGAATAGGCCTTGAAGACTGGGCATGAAACCTGTTTGCAGGACTCAGAAGTGATGGCAAGAGTGATTTTTCAGGATTCAACACTGTTTTTCAAGTAGAGGGTTGTCTGTTTTACCCAAGCTATGCAGAGCATTTCACCAGCTCGACTGAAAGACGAAACCTCAATAAAGTCCAGAGCATTTTGCATGCGATGCAGTTAATGCAACACTAGTCAAACACAGAACATTGTCACACCGTCAAAGATCACGAAGCTTAGACCACGAGCCATAGTGCCATACAAGAGATATTTTCTGGAGACGAGCTATATTAAATACAAATTTAGGTCTCCACAGTAAAATGAACAGAATTTTAACTTTTTCATTTGATTTTATTACCATAAGTTTAACATAAGAAAACGAACGTGATCAGATGTACATGTTCTATGCCTATGGTTATAAACTGGTTATCTCCATTTAAAGGCATCACCAATGTATGATTTGTTTAGTGGACTATGACTGGAAATGACCCAAAAAATAATAATAATAATACCACAGAGGAAATCAAACGTACAAGTATCAAACCATGGAACAGAATATTAATGCTATAAACTTGGATTTTAAACCGAGAATAGGATATTATTTTTCACAATTGTGTAGGGAGGAAAACCATAATATATAGGAGAGAATGACATCAAAAACTTAATTCTAAGATGAGTAGGCAACTCGATTGAAGCACCCATTTAGTAACCGAGAGGCCTGTTGTTCGACTCTAATCGAGAGCAAGCTGTTTCTCTTCCTTTTTCTTCTAGATAACTTGCCGGATCATTGCCAAAACAGGAAAGAAAAATAAGTAGAACATGGTCTTTACACCAAAAGGATTGGCAGAAAAGGTACTAGGTACTACAAGAACGGAGAATGGTTAACGACTATGTGCCTCAACGGATTTGCCACATCAGCTCCGCCAGCATGCTTTACAAATTCAGCCGGTGAGAGAAACCTGCCATGACAAACACATACTATTTTCACCTCCTCTCCCTTCTTGTATCGGTATAAGAATCCTTCGATCTTTTTACCATTTGGCCCGTCACCCTTTGTGGAGACGAATGGCATATCGAGCATGAAATTCTTATGTATTTCTTTAGCTTCCTTCTCAGGAGCTCGGACAGGTTTGTGCTCAATCTGTGCTGGCAAAGATTGGACACTGGGAGGGCTCTTCGCCTCAATGCTTTGTTTTACACCTGTAAATAAACATGATATGAATGTTAAACTTCACAACATTATCATTGAAGAGAACTGTTCAGATAAACAAGTCAAAAGAGTACGATCAACTGCAGTAATCTGTGAAAAAGACTGCAACTGCAAACTAGAAAAAGATTACCGCTCGTCTCCTAGAGTGCAAGAACCACTAGGTACCTTTCTACCGATTCTCAACACGAGCAATAACGGAGAGAAGCTTCCTTTAAAACAACAAAAACCAAGTCTTGTACCCGAATTTAGGTAGGATTGACTACATGAATCCATTTTCCCCCATCTGTTAAGTTAATTACAAAATTTACTGAAAGATTCAAAGAAACTAAAACCTGTTTGGGACGACTACGATAATCCATTTTCGCCACTCCGCTCAGTTCATTTCTAGATTTACTGAAAGATTTAACAAAACTGCATCTACTTTATCTTTTCCTTCTTCTACCGAGATCTAGTCCCTCAAGTTCAATATAAACAAAAAAAAAGAGCAAGAGAAGCTGATATGCTATAACAATCAAGAAGCAATTAAGCAAAAAACAGCACAAATTTCGTAAATCACAAATCAAGCAATTCATCAACCCAAATAAGTAATAAAAACAGAAGGAAAAAAAAAAAAGAATTAAGCGAAAATATACCTTCTGAGCGTTGACTTTGAAGATCAGAAATTCCTGAAGAACCACTTCCCTGTGAATGTGATCCAATTGAGCCCTGTGATTTCGGAATCTCATTCCCATGTGCATTAACATTAACAATCCCAATAATTTCAGATTTATTGTTATTTTTATTATCTTCACAAGAATTTTCCTCCAAATCAACCTTATCTTTCACCACTCGTCCATTATTCAACTTCTCTAATCTCTTCCTTTTCGCCTGCATTCGCCTTATTGACTGCAACTCCCTCCTCTCCCTCAGCTCCTCCTCCGCCTTGACCGGCAGCGAACAAGTCCTCGTCAACGGCGCGTACACGTCAACCGACACCCCCACCGCTTGTCGCCCACCAGCACCGCCACCAGCACCCACCGTGAAAACCAAATTTGAAATTGAAGAAGAACGTTTCAGTTTTTTCGCTGCCCTTTTCGGGTCCACGCCAAATCTTCCATTCGTAGATAGTCCCAAACTCAACTCTATTTCTTCATTTTCATCCTCCTCTTCTTCTTCATTTGAGAAACGTTTTCCGTTCATGAATTTGTGCAACATATCCATTGAAAACCCATTCATTTTCATGGGAAGATCAATTTTTTCTCTATTTTCAGTCATCATTCATACATAAAACAAAAAAAAAAAAAGCCCAGATAGAACAAAACAGGAAAAAGAAACCTTTTTTATGAAAAGTAGATAGAAAATATTTGTGCAGAGGGAAAAGGAAAATGTAGAGGAAGACTTGGGGATAAAAAGAGGGAGTTCTTAATTTCAATGGCGGAATAAAAAATGACGAGTTTGTCCCTGAAGAGTAACGTAAATGCCTTGGAAATGTGAGACGTGGTCGTACTGAACAGGTCTCGAGGACGTCTCATAAACAGGCGTCTCCCGTTTGGTAAGTTTAAGGGAACGTGTCGGTTGCTGGAGGCTAAATAAGACTGCCACGTGTCCATGACATATCGTCCTCGTAGAGCCGCGACGTTCTAGTTTCTCTCTCTACGATTTTGATAGCTGTAAAGCGGCGTGGCGAGCTTTGAAGCTGACACGTGGAAAGAATAATTTGATAGGCAAGCTGTTGTACTCGCGATGACACGACGACACGTAGATTTTTTGTTGTTTAATTATAAAGCATTAAGGACTTTGCTAAGTATCCGTACAAGACCGATAGACCCCTTTTTACCATTAAAGGGTTAACCGAAAGAATCACACTTTTACGGTTTTACCACTAAACTATACCGGTTGCAATGCGATTATCGTATATATGTGGACCTTTTGTGGGTTAATTACATCAATAGTCACTGAACTTTACTAAAAGTTTTCACCAGGTCACTGAACTTTAAAAACTACGTGGTTAGTCACTGAACTTTCGAAAATGCAACCTCATCCATCACTGAACTTTAACAATCACCCAATTAGTCACTGAACTTTGCAAACGATTTATACGGGCTCACTGAACTTTGCAAAAAGTTTTCCAGGTGGTCACTGAATTCAGTGACTATCTGGTAAACTTTTTGCAAAGTTGTGACCACCTGGAAAACTTGTTACAAAGTTCAGTGACTAATAGGGTGATTGTTAAATTTCAGTGATGGATGGGGTTGTAGTTCGAAAGTTCAGTGACTAATTACGTAGTTTTTAAAGTTCAGCGACCTGTTGAAAACTTTCGATAAAGTTCAGTGACTATTGGGATAATTAATTCACCTTTTGTCGATCAGGGTTGTGAGACGGATCCATGATTTTTTTATTGATTATGGGGGCCCCCTCTTTACATCTAGATATCAATTTCAATGTATAAATAGCAAAATTCAAAGAGTAAAAATCATATCCATACAAATTGTTATTGTCGAAAAAATTTATAACACGTGTCTAATAAACAAGTTGTTATTAAAAATAATAAATAATAAATTTATTGTGATTGGATTTTGTAACTATGATCCAAAAGTTTAAGTACAAAAATTTGAAAGCAAGAAAATGATATTTATTGCAAAATTTAAATTATTAACAGATTCAAATAGAGTAGTGAAATATATCAGCTATATTTTATGTTTTTTTAATAAGCAAGTGGGGTTTATTAGACAACATTATGACATGATCCATTGTATGAAACAAATCTGTCCTCAAAGATAGTTTTCACAAAGTAAATAATTCATGCAACTTGCACACCTTTTTCATAGTAATTTAATGTCAATTTGCAATGAATATTATGTCAATTTTCAAAAGAAACATGTGAAAACAACCCAAAAGCTACATTATTGTCATTGTTTTATGTAAAAATTAACTTTGTACTTTTATTGATTGGAATTTTCACGGAATATAACTTGCACGAGATATGAAAAAATTCTGTTTGACTAATTGAGCAGACGTGTCAAATGACTTTTTAGTAAAATGTTATTATTCAAATGCATTCAAATCAACGTTGTGATTGACTAGATACGCTTGATACGATGAAGTACATAATAATTTTTTAGGGAAATTTGCATTTTTCGACCCCAATTTTTTGTGAGGTGTGACAAATGCACTCCCAACCATTTTTAGAGCATAATCCATTTTCCACCTTTCCATTATAGCAAAACTTGCACTTTTCTCCATTTTGGTCATTTAATGACGGGTTTTTCATCCTATTTAAATAAAAAAAATAAAAGACGGTAATAGAATAAAAATAAGAGAAAATTGCGAAGGGAGACCCGTAACTTTTCAAAAGGTACAAATACATTCCACACAAAACAATTAAATACATATTAAACACACAAAAATAAAAAAATTGAAAAAGTTATCATTTCATCTTTTTCAGTCAAGCTCACCCACCCACCAAATCAGTCGGAGGCAGCAGTACCACGTCCACCTTAGAACGATTAATTAAAAAAAAAAAAAATTGGTTGGATGAAAAATCGACGACAGGTTTGTTCGCAAAACTACCATGGACAGTGAGTACATCAAATGTTCTCCACCATCCATTTGCAAGAACCAAATCGCAAAACTAAAATCGATGCTGACGATTTTTTATTTAGGATGTCGATTTTTTATCCAGTCTTTTTTTTTGAATTATTTTTTGTAAGGTAGTGATGGTACCATTGTCATTTTTACCTGCGTGATTGCATTTAAAGAGATGATCTTCGATTGCTTTTGAGAGTAATTGGGTAGGGTTGGATGTTAGGGTAAGTGTGTAGGTTGGGGGATGAATCTTGCTAATTTGTTACATTTTATCGAGGTTGAGGACGAAATGTGCAAATTTGCCTTCTTTTTATAGTTTTTGTTTAGTTCTATTCAAAGTTTAATTTATCTAGATTCGATACGAGATGTCAAAGCTTAAATTCGACTTACGAGCCATCAATATTCTTTCCTTATTTTCGAACAAATGAGAATCAACCTTGTGTGAGTTGATTCGATGAACATACCCGTAACCCGTTGTTGATTTATTGTAATTTTCAAATAAAAGGTGCTCTTGGCTTGATTCTTGTTGGATCTATTCAACTCGAAACTTCCATTTTCGGGTTAGTTGTAAATAGTCAATGATGATGTTCGAGTAAAACACTTGAAATTTTTTGCTTATTCTTTAATTTAATATTGTCTGATCTAACTCATCAAACTTAAGTACTTCTTTATGAATAGAAAATCTTAGAGCATTGATGACTAAATAAAGTTACATAAATAAAATAATGGGGTCCATAAAGAATTTTTCCAACAAATTGTAATCGAAGATAAGATATGAAATCAAGAAAGAGATCTAGATTGGACCCTCACAACATCACAAGGAGCTTCAACTTGCACTTTTGAAAAGGTGGGTGTCTGCCACGTGTTGGCTATCTGTTGCCGAATCACACGTGTTAAGCCGTGGTCGCAGATCAACAGCTAAGCCGGACACAACTTGCCGAAAGCGACGTCGTGTTTGAATAGCCAAGCGGAAGTTAAAAATAATGATTACGTCATGCGGCTACCTTACGCACTCGTCTTGTCAATCTTTTTCGGTTTATCGATCGGCCGGGGACTTGTGGTGAACCGTGAACCCACCAGTATTTCGATTCACTTCTTTGTTTCTCTCTTTCTCACAGTTAATTTTGAGGAAAGTGAAAGGGACAATTGACTAGTGTAAATACATATTTATCTTGATTGATAAAAGAGTAATTCCCCAAGTACAGGGGCTCTTTCACAGGGGTCTTACAGGACCCCTCACTGTAGCGCCGACCCCACCCCAATGTATTAAAAAAAAAAAAATTGTGGCCCCCGCCCCATGTGTCTGACCTGGTACCCACCTGTGAAACAGTGGCCTGTACTTGTAGCAGGCCTCTACTTGATAAAAAGGAGTATTTGAGAGTGATTATTACGAGTTCGATACTTAGGGTGTGTTTGTCTCCCATTATTGAGAGAAAAATAAAGTAATGAATACTATTTTTTGGAGAATGTGTGATTGAAATTTAAAGTAACTTTATTGATTTGTGTGTAGAATATTTTATTGGGTGAATGTGTGATGAAGAATCTTACTGTAGAAAACAATTTTTTGAAATAATGGTAGACAAAAAGGGACTTAATTACGTTTGTATATTGATTATTTTAGTTGAAAAATCTGAAACTGGACGAAAACGAATGAAAATGAATGACAATTGCTCAAAATGATCAAGTTGGACAGATTTGAAAAGTTGGGCACCAAGGATATCAATCGACGTGTCTAAGGATTCNAGGGTGTGTTTGTCTTCCATTATTAGGAGAAAAATAGAGTAATGAATAGTATTTTTTGGAGAATGTGTGGTTGAAATTTAAAGTAACTTTATTGATTTGTGTGTAGAATATTTTATTGGGTGAATGTGTGATGAAGAATCTTACTGTAGAAAACAATTTTTTGAAATAATGGTAGACAAAAAGGGACTTAATTACGTTTGTATATTGATTATTTTAGTTGAAAAATCTGAAACTGGACGAAAACGAATGAAAATGAATGACAATTGCTCAAAATGATCAAGTTGGACAGATTTGAAAAGTTGGGCACCAAGGATATCAATCGACGTGTCTAAGGATTCAATCTGAACAAAAAATAATAATAATAATAAAGAAACAAAGACCAAATTGTACAAGTAAAAATATAAATTACAAGAATTTGGGGTATATTAATTGGACTAAAATTATGGTTCTCTATCATCTTAGTACTTTATTTCAGGCCTAACTTATGTCTACACAGAGGAATCTTTCATTCAAATAAAAGGGAGGTTAGAGGTACGATTTTAAGGCAAAATTACACATTCAAATATATTGAATATTCAAAAATTGTATCTCAATTTGAAATTTGAAGGCTGAAGAGCACAATCGACCAGGAGATATACATGCTTTGAAAGAAAATTGAAGATCTTTGTTGGAAATTGGGTGTCAAGATTAACAATTGCTTGATTATTTTCTTCATTTATTGTATTGAACCGGGTGATTTTTTAATCATTTTGTTATTTAATTTTAATTATATGATTGGCTAAATAAATTGATTGTAAGGATGAACGATGTAACTTATATTCAATATTTGTTTAATTCAATTGATATTTACAACTCTGATTGTGTCTTAATTGTTTAATTGATATTCAATTGCTTGATTATCAATGGTTTGATTTAAGAACAAAATTGATCTCTAATTCGTGCTATAAGTGACATGGTTTGTGAGATAATTATAGTATGTAATATTGATTGAATTCCTACGAAATAATGCTTCTATATATGCGTATGAACAAAATTGATCTCTAATTCGTCTTCCCGGTTTCGTTGCCGCCGCCACTGGTAGTGCGAAACCAGAGAAATCCTTTAGACTTTCTATACAAAATACCAGTTGGTTTCTCCTTGGTTTTGCCACAACCTACGAATCCCCTGGTTACACAGTAGGTGGGGGGTGGAGGGGGGGGGAGGGGAAGTAAATTTATTTTAATTTTCTCTTTATTTTCCATTTCTTGACGTTCTCTTATAAAGAATTTTGTTTATAAATTAAAATAAATGAATAGCGAATAAGTGGTCAATACTTGTAGATTCCTCGAAATTTATATCGGTTTTGAACGGAACTATATAATATAAGACCACGTCCAATTCTAATCTCCATACGATTCATTACGTGAAAAATTAGTGAGTGAAAAGTTGTATCTGCGGAAAAGATTTTTCTTTCCCTTTCACTTTCTTTGTTTGGAAAGGAAAATGACAAGACCACCTGAAACACATTACGTGAGGGACTTCCTTTGTTTAGGAATGAAAAGGAAAGTCTTTATATTTTGTTCATTGAGTTGAAGAAAGAAAATGCGTGAGGGTTTTCTTTGCGTTCTTGGTATGTGGAGTTAGGAGTGAATGAAACATTAGACAAACGACAGCTGCTTGATGTTTTGTTTGATTTGAATTATAAGACATACTTTTATTTATGCAATCAATGAATTAATAACTTACTAGTGTCATTCTTTTTTGAGTAGTTTTTCACGTCTTAAGGGTATTATAGACACACGTCGACCCTAAAAGTTAGGATTAAAAGAATTAGAAATTGGCGTAGAGAACTAGTGAAAAGCCCTAAACTCCTATAACTAAAGTGCAATAACCTTTCAAACGGGAAAAATTATGGGTAGACTTCTCAACATTTCGCATGGTGTGGTTATGAATTCTTACCTTCAAAAGTGAGATTTTGGATCTCCAACCTATTTAAATGTGTGCCCACATTATCAAAATAGTCAATGTGGATGTTTAAATAACATTCAACTTTCGGTTGCATTGAAGAAATTTTTTAAGTAGTTTGATGACTTTCTATTCCAACTTTATGTCACGTAAAAGTCACATTCAATTTTAATATCCATATTGATGGTTTTGAACACATGGGAACCCAGCTTCACAATGTTGAGAGCTTGTTTGAGCCCCCTTTTTCCAATTCGTTATTTTTATTTTTTAATAATTTGTTCGGGACTTGTTCGAACTTTTTTTAAAAAAAAATAAGGACTATGATTGCTATTAATTCTTTATTTTCCTTTCCTTTCCTTTTTGCTTTATTTAAATAGAAGGATATATTCATTATTTTGCAACTTTTTATTGAAAATTGAATAAAAAGGATGTTTTACCCAATCAAATGTGTAATTTATGATAAAAATGTCAAAAAATGAAATGTAAGGACGTTTTCTACAATAATAGTGAAAGATCTCATTATGTGCTAATTACCTTCTTTTTTTAAAAAAATGTGCAAATATTGTCACTCAACCTGGAACTTTAATCAGCGCTTGTGGCATGGAAGAACTACTTTAAAGTGTTCCAAAAATATTAAATTGAGGTTTAGTAAAGCTCCGACCACAATGATGATAAACTATTTGGTTAAATATAGTAGGAAAACAATCCAAAACAAATACAGAAAAAAAAAAAAAAAAAAAAAAGGAATCAGAAATGGACTACTCATTTTCGGACAGAAATTTGAATTTGTGAGCTCACTGTAGAATAAAATGTATACATTGTTGAAGGGTGAAATCATTTTGGCCGGTGAGTCATGTGTTTGGGTGGAGAGCTTAGGACTTTTTTTTGTCTTTGGGAACTTTTAACATAGTGAAAAAGCTCTGCTGAAAGCCAATAAAGAAATGGGTTCACTAGCAATTGGAATTGTTAAATAACAAACCCATTCTGCTGTTTCTAGGATAGCATTTATGGTTTGTATAGTAAGGTGGATTGAATATCATTTAATAGTGTTGTGGTGCGATCCAAATTCTGTGTGATTTGATA
>CAIGRT010193193.1:0-16436 GCA_903798405.1 Fraxinus platypoda | reverse complement strand
TTTTTAAAAAATCGCTCGGTTCGGATCGGACATTTTGCTCAGTCCTAAATTCAATGGCTTTAACCATTTTTCCAAGCATGGGCGGACTCAAACATTTTGAGTGAGTTAGGGGTGCACAATCAAATCTTATATAAATCGAATATTTTATTTTTGATTTTTGAGTTATTCATATTTGATTGGAGATAATGTAAATTTACATTTAAAAAATATTTCTNAAAAATCGCTCGGTTCGGATCGGACATTTTGCTCAGTCCTAAATTCAATGGCTTTAACCATTTTTCCAAGCATGGGCGGACTCAAACATTTTGAGTGAGTTAGGGGTGCACAATCAAATCTTATATAAATCGAATATTTTATTTTTGATTTTTGAGTTATTCATATTTGATTGGAGATAATGTAAATTTACATTTAAAAAATATTTCTTCATTAATATTTTGCTAATCATTTTCATCCATATGATTTTGAAGAATCATTTTATTAATATTTTCGTTAAATATAAGTCAAATTGGATATAATGAGTTCAGACGTATTATATATACGCAGTTTGATAGGAGAAAATGCAAATTTATGTTCTAATTACTTAAAAATTTGATTGGAAAGTGAAGATTTGTAATAAATGTGATAATTTGTAGAAATATTATATACAAATTTTTAAAAATTAGAGGGGTTAAGATTTTGTTAAAAAGCGAGAGGAGAAGAGTAAGGGGAAAAAATTCAAATTTATTGTGATTTTATCCATGTTTGGTGAAGATAAAAATCAATTTTTTAGTAAATTTTGATGAAAGTACATTTATGATTCCATGAAATATGTTATTAAAATTAATTGTCAACTTTGATTAAAATTAAAATTTAGATTTCAATTGATACCAAACGTGACTTTATAATAAAAAAAATAAAAAAATCTCAAAAGTTGGGGGATCACGTGACCCATCCGGATCCCCTTTAGGGCAGCCCCTGGTTCCAAGAATTTAGATGCACACTAGAATTTGCTATATGGATGTAGTTGTGCACAAGCCATTACTCAGAGCCTATTTGAGTTTTTTTTTTTTTTTACCAAAATATATTTTGGAATAGTATTTTGGTCAAAATTTGTGGTTAAAAATGAAAAATTTTGGATTTACGTGTAATATTACTTTATTGAAAAATATGTTTGAAAAATAATCGATAGAAGAATGTATTTTGAAAATAATGAGAATTAAACAAGAGCTCGGTATATATGAACACCGAGTTTTTTGACTTGAGTATCAAAGTATTTATAATGAGTTGTCGACATTTCTATTGATGCATGATTTTTGGATATTAGAGATTTAAGGCATGTCTGGATCGGATTAAAATCTGATTTTAATTTAAGTCAAACAATCAATATTAATCACATTTTTTATGGGTCTCACATTTTTTTAATCACACATTTCAAAAATTTCTACTAAAATTCACTAAAAATTTAATTTTAATCCCCCACCAAACACGATTTTAGATTATTTCGTGACTATTTGTATATTCAAGGATCAAGTATCGACTCTGAGTGACATGCACACGTAATCATGTGGACGATCTTTTGTGTTATGAGCTGTTTGTGACTATTTGGGAAACCCTTTCTTATTGATCAAGTATCGTCGATTGGACAAAAGTCTCAATTTTCTTGCAGTCGAGTAATTATAATGTTGACTTTCTCCACCAAAGTAGAAAAAAAATTTCCATATTGGACTAATCACGGGCGTCCCCACTCAGGCATTTAGCTTAATAGAGAAGAAAAGGTGGTTTGAGTATCCCATCATGTCCCTTTCAACCCATTGAGACGTTTTGTTGGGACACAATCTAAAGTAATTTTTCTTTTCAGAAAGTATGATATGGTTCCCAACCTTTGTCCCGCGTTGCAATTTTGTTATAACCTTTATTTTGTTATATTTCAATCTTCAACCTTTGAGTAATTAGCAAAATTTGTTCTAAAGGATAATTTTACCATTTTATTCAAGTAATAAGCTAAAATGTTATTAGAAGGACATTCGTCTTCCACCCTAACTCACTCTAAAAATTGCTATAATTACAACAGTGGCGGCAGCTCGCCTCCACCAATTGATGATCATTTTTCAACGGTAGAATTTTTTACACTGCAGATCTTATCGAATTAGATTGAAGAATGTATCGTTAAAAAGTAAGGAAAAATTTTAGATTTGCGTGTTGAATATTTTATTGCGTGATTATGCAGTTATAAAAGAGTATGCAGGAAAAGAAAATTTTAGACAATGGTGGTTAAACATAGGCTATGAATCATTATTCTTCCTCATTTCTTTACCTTTTTAAAATTGCTCATCAATTCTAAGGTCGGTCGGTCGGTCGGTCGTGTAGTGCGGGCCCCACCCCACTCACATTATGTCATCATTTATGGATCAATCTATGTACACATAGATTAATCCTTATTAAAAAGTCTAATTAATGTTTTCAGAGTTTATTAAAAATTGCTCATCAATTCTAAGGTCGGTCGGTTCACGGCTTTCATCGCTCATGCTTATAAAAAATTAATGTATATCAAAATTGCAAGAAAAAACTATAACATTAGTTCTCAGCCGACCATTTAATTTATGGCTGTGAATCAGCCACGTCTACTAAGAAATAATTTATCATTTATTTATATCAATAATCATTACAAAAAATGGAATATAAGGCTACTAGGGTTTGGTACTACATATAGCCGAATGATCCATTCCTTCGATCTCTTCTCCGTCTCCTCTCTACAAAATCTATCATATTTTATTTCATCTTCGATGAAGATAATGAAAGCTGCAACAATTCACGGAAGAGGCAGATTTCCAGTTTGTGCATGAATTTAACCCGATGAGTACACACTTGATCGGGGGGATTTTGATCTTAAATTCAGTCAACAAATTCCTGATTTAATAATTAACTGGTGTTGTACTAGTTCGTTAGATTCACGCACAAACTCGAAATCCGTCTTTTCGCTTTTCCGTTTCGATATTACCAATCTGTTATTCTAAATCGCGACGTGTAAGGAAGGCAATTTCTAATCGACCAGGTTTGTTGTCTAAATTGATCTGTTTTATTTGAATTTATATTTTGTTAATTATTTTGATTTTGTTTCGGTTAATAAATGGAGTTCCTAGATTGGCGAATCTGCTGGAAAAAGTGAAACTGAAATTAATCTTTTTGTTAATAGATGTTTATATTTCCTCCGCAAGTGAATATGATGCACATGATAAACATGTTTTTCTTTTGTGAAAGTTAGGAACTTTTATATGGAATATATATTCGAATTTGAGATGGTTTCATTTTTTCTTATAGTTTTGCTAAGATTGAAAGGAATTGCAAATCCTTATCTTCTCAACACTTGAATCTAAAAGTGAGGATACTCCATAGGGATATAAGCTGCATATTAGTTTTTGGGGGGATGGATCGTGGATATATCTGGATTATATTTGGCTAAGCTTAATAAATTTACTTACAAGTGAAAAGGTAGAGTTGGAAATACGCAATTTATCTTCTTGTTAACTGCCTAAAAATGTAAATTTTTAATGCTATCCAAACATGTTCAATTCCATTTATAAGCAAAGCTCAACGTGCTGGGAATCTTATCTGATTTGCTTGTTTGATTAAAACTTGGTACCTAGTACTTGTGTTAATTATATGTATTTTCAGATTCGATTTATAACTGAAATTCACTTGTGGTGTTTTATACTGAAAATTTATTGATGCGATGATTTAAATAGATTGTGTGTATTTTTTTATGAACATTGCCTTAAATGGAAGAATACATTTATGCTCATCTTGTGGAAGATAATGCTGAAGACAAAGTATGCCAGAAATATTGTGAAAAACTTATTAAACAGTCATTAATTCTTCTGGCCAACATGGAAATGTAGGGGAGAAAATTATCTCCCTTTCTTCTACCTACTTGCGAGGAAGTGCTTCAAGTCCTACTCGTTTCCTGTCTCTCTTCCTCTACACTATACCCTGTTGTCCACGTCCTTGATCTAATATTTATGCTTAGTTTTGATTGGAATTGTTTCGGTTCAAGAGGGTCATTTTACAAATTAACGTTTTAGGAAATTGGATGATTCGACAGGTGGCAACTTCTTGCTTTCATTTATACTGTGAGATTTGAATCACGTCTATGGACTTTGTGACATTGTTAACTGTTTTTTCCAGGTTTCATGAATGTTTATGAACCTCTTTATGTTTGGTACACTTCAGAAATGAATTTGTGGTGGCAAAATTTTCAATAGTTCAGAATAGCCTTTGAAATAGTCAAGGTGAAAAGTTTTCCTTAAATTTATTCACTGCTTAAGATTCCTTTTTGTAGATTGAATCGAATGTTCAATTTAACCTTGTTAAAAATAGCTTTCACCCCATCATTGTCTACTACCTCCATACTTTTGTAGCCCCTCCTTCCCCATTTTTGTGTTCTGCATATCTCCCTTGCGTTTCCTTTATTGCCTTGCTGTGGGCTCTAGAGACTCCCGGCTGTAAATTGGGGAGGAGCTTGGAAGACTCCCTGCTACTTGAGCAACTCGGTCTCCTGAGCATGGGGAATTTGGGTAGGATGGAAATACAGGATGGGAGACTCGGTTAGAGAAGGTGATGGGTGAAGAAGAAGATAATAAAGGGGACCCGAAAGACGGGGTAATTCCCACCCACACAGCCTCACCTGTCGACACTCTTTAAGTTGGAAGGGGACCCGAAAGAATAACTTCAAGTGAAAAGTGCTCGTCATATTCAATAGTGCGCTCTTATTGTGACAGTGATAGATTATAGCACAAGTGCAAGACGAATCTAATCGCTAAAATATATACGCAACTTATGAACACGTTGTCATTGTTCATAACATCGTATAACTGTCTTTATGGCTACTTTGCAAGTTTTCAGTGAGTAGAAATTTGAGTTTGTAATGTTATTATATTTTGAAATGTCAACCTTATTATTATTATTTTTAATATATGAATTATTATTGCTGATGTTAAAGTCCCATCAACACCTTATGTTTAAGGTGACATGGGTTGCACCATTTGATGCTCAAATCAAAGCATTCTATCTGGACTTGGTTCGAGCCTCTGCTAGATGAGTGAAATTTTTTGGTCTCCATTCGACAAAAAAAAAAAAAAAAGGGGTAAAAGAGAGAGTTGACAATGTTTTTTGCCTTCAGTAAATAACTTATCGTCAGTTAAAAATTAAGAAAATATTTTTTTATTAATAATTTTCTTCTTTTACCGATTTTTCTTCTTTTTTTTATTAACTTTATTTCTTCTATATGAAACAGTGGATCAACTCGACGTATTACTTTCTCAGTTTAATCTAATTTGACCTCTCTGCAATTTGAATCGAACTCGACTTCTCTCTAATAAAATTACTACGTAATTAGTAATTACCAAACACTAATATTACAACACTATTTCCAAACAATAATATAAAGCTTGTCGTATTAAAGACGATTTAGAAAAATAAATTTATCACCCATGTATTAAAATCAAGTTTTGCAGTCGATTCATTTATGAAAATTTGCTAATGACATTTTATTCGATTATATTATGTTTAGAAAAGTTAAAATTGTATTTGAGTTATACTTTTGTATTTTATTAAAAAAAAAAAAAAAAATTGGACTGCGTAAGGGTAGTAAATAAATCATATAATAAAATAAATTAATTAATCATATTGTGACTAGTTTGTTTGGCTAATTAAGTTTAGAAGTTACTTCGAAGTATAAAAAAAACCGTCTTTATAGGGCAATTGTCACCGCTTATGTCGAACATGGGTGATATATCCATGATCAAAATGAAGCTCGGATGAAATTAAGTGGCGAGTGACATACAAGTTCAAGTAAATATATAATGCACTCCCTGACGAAGAAGTCATTTTTGAAGAGAAACTATACGTTTCTGGGATTCGTGAGCTCCCTAGTTAGAATCTCTAACATGTACAAATGGATTGGATTGAGTAGGTTAAAAAAAGATAAACAACCTTGACGAGAACGGTTTTTCGCAGAATATATGACTTATGCTCCTTCCTTTGTCGAATTAGTTGAGCGGAAAAATTCGTTGTCAGTCGGTTTAGTTGCCGGAAAAGAGGAGGCGGAGAAGATCAATTGAAGGCAGGAGGAGAGAGTTTTCATCGGTGACATTGTCCACGCAACTCTCCCCAACCAACAATTCTCCCAACTCGTGGCCGCTCCTCTCCGCTCTCCTTTTCCACCACCTCCATCATCACTCCACCAGTTATCTGCCACGAATAGGAGGAGAATGGGTGGCACCACTTCATAGTGGCTCTGCTTAAAAGAAATCTTGGAAATTATCAACAGTTAGGGTGGATATAATTGATCTTTTTTTAAAAAAAAATAATTGCTATTTGAATTAAAATTAAAAAATTAGGGTTTTAGTTAATTTTCCTTCTACGCTAGGAGGTTTGGATTGGGTCCAGGACCAAACCAAATAGCCCGATTCGACCCCGATGATAGCAGGTTTGAGTCGGTACGGTTTATGGGCTCAAATGGTTTGATATGGGTTGACCATTTTTCAAACCAAATTGATCGGTTTGGTTTCGGCCACATCTATCCCTACTTAAGAAACTGCTTCTGTAACATATTTTAGTGCGACTGATTTACTTAAACATATCCCCGTGTTTTATCAAGTTGACTACAAAGATAGGAATATGTATACGTATTGAAAGTAAATGAAATAGATAAAATGAAAAAAAAAACCTAATTTGAAAGTAAATTGGAGGAGGACCAAATTAAGTTCGTGTTTGATAAATATTATTTGAAAATCTTTTTGACAATACTCATTTTTAATCACATTCATACCATAAAATATTTTGCACGTAAATTCAAAAAAATTTCTTACTTTTTAATGTCAAGTTCTTCTAAATATCACTATTTAAAACATTGTTTTGACGTAATAATGGGCTGAATTGCTAGAAAAGGCAAATTTTCTATATAAAGAGGCAATCTCAACTGAAAAATCCTTCCCAACTGCACTTTGGCCTTGTGGGTTATTATAATTAATAATATCACTTCTTGAATTTAACATTGAAACTTGAATAACTGAAAACAGAACACTTAAAAACATTTTTAGCAGCCACTCATTGTGACTTTCTTAGAGTTACTGCCCTCTTACTGTAAAGGGCACAAGGCCATAGGATAGGATTTTGATCAGAAAACAAAAGTAACACGAGAAATGCCCTCAGTTTCTTCATTCCATGGAAGGAACAATCCCAATTTTCCATTTTCAGACCATTCAAATCCAACTTCTGAGCCATTTAGGTAACATTTCTTAGGTGAAACATTGGAATAGGCCAAGAAATTTCCTCCACCCTTAACTTCAATTTCTGCATTAGTCCCATTGTAAGCTAGTTCTTGAATGCACCCTCCACAGTTGAACATGTTGGTTAGTCCGATAGGTGCGAATTTTGCGGCCTTGCCTAGTTTCTCGATTGGGACGAAGGTGAAGATCTCGAAAGTAGACGACTGGATGACGATCGGAATGTCATCGGAATTTGTAGTTGTTGTGAATATTTTCTCATCCTCAGTTAGATAGACAGCATATTCTTCAGCTTCTCCCAATTCAGTTGCTTCCTTCTTTTGATTCCATTCAATGTCACTCACATGAACAGAACCTGATATTGGCTTGTAGCAGTGGGAGTAGCCTTTGATCCTTTGCTCCTTAGGGTCCCATCCAGCACCTTGGCAGTTAAATGCACCAACCACACCTCCATACTGTGAAATTTTGATTGAAAATCAAACAAATCAATTAAGGAATTTGAAACTACAAGTACTAAAAGCATAAATCTTTCCCACACTCGGTATGTGGAATTTTTAGGTATTTTGTACTAATACGTGTAGCATGCCTGAATCTGACTGGGGTTGACGAACTGGACCGGGAAAAAGAGGGATTTTAGTTGTAAGAGATATTTGTCTTGTTCAAATGAATGACTTAGTAGTTATCAAGTGTCTTGATTTCTATTGGCAATATGTCATGTAGGCGCCTATGTATATAATCTGCTGCTAATAGACGAAAGATTATTGTTTAGATAAACTTTTTCCAGTAGAAAAATTGACAAATAAGTCACTCTTATCGAAAATCTATGAAATCTTCCTCTATACCTATTCCATATTTAGAGTGTTTAAACGAATATAAAAACCTTTTGTCGGTAATGTTATCTTGATCTACTGGAATAGGATATAGTACCTTGTTGACGTTCCAAATTTTGAGAATGGTTTTGCTGTCAAAGAGGGGGTTCTTGAAGAGGCAGTCTCTTGTTGGGAGAGCCATATATTCGCATTTGGGGATGGTACCATCAGGGAATACCAGCTTCTTTAAGAGATCAAAATCATGGCCACCCAATGAGTCACTCACATAAACAGGTCCTCCACAGATAGCTCTGGACCCAGCATGGAATTTTGCACTACAATGATCAGATTGAAACATATCCCAATCTGGTTGTATGAACTGTCCCATCCACATGCTGTTATAGGCACAATGAATCATATGAACACCTTGTAACCAATAAACTCCCATTGGATCACCATTGGGATCTTGGAACCAGAAATCATCACCTGTTAAAAACGTTAAGGTAAGAAGTGAGGATATACGTCAACCAAAACGGTAGCACCAATTTATAGTAAACTAAGAGAAGAACGGCTTATGGGATTAGGACTTTTTTTTTTTTTTTGGTGACTCGGTTGTCCGAGCTACGCCCAACTAATCCTAAGGAGTTGTGGCCTTCCCCCCGGTTCGCCACCCGGGTAAAGGGATTAGGACATTTTTTTGTTGTATTTGAGACGGTACGAAAGAAAGTGAAGTATTTCTTACCAACTCTTCCCATAGATATCTGCTCAGTTCCCATCAAGAAGAAGTCATTGCATTGCTGCATACTGGATATGAGTCCAGTTCCATTGAAGTTCTTAGACAGGGATTTTGATATCCCTTTATAATATTTCTTCGCAAGCTCCACCCTACCTCCATAATCCTCAGACACATATTCTAGTGTCTGAATTAGGGATGTTTATTATTAAATTGGTTAGAAAATGACTAAAAAAACGACAAACACAATAAGAAAAATAAGATCCCAAGAAATGAACTTACATGAATAACATCCACTTTTACTCCCGTGATACCAACTTTAGCAAGGTAAGAATGCATCATATCATAGAATTCATCGGCTTGATCCGGATGCACGAGTCCAATCGAACCTTCAATAATTTTCACCACTGCAAGATCAGTCATGGTTCCATCAAGTCCAGGGGATAATTTGCAAGGTACAATCTTGGCATTCAGAGGGGTGGCTCCTGGCCTCACCCCACCCCAGGCACCAGCTAAGGCATGCCATACATAAATATCATCCAATCCTTTGAAATTTGCCCTCAAGTCTCTTGTAAAAGCTTTCAGTCCTAAGTTCTCGGATTTGCAAGAACAGCTTGAACATCCTTTGTTTGAGGGATTTCCCACCTCTTCTCCACCAAACATTTGTTCCAATTCCTTACTATGTTGCTCGATCTTAATTTCGTATTGAGACAAGTCTGTCTCACCAGATTGAGCAGCCTTATCCCGTGCCTTTTCAGCCATCTCGAGCTCAATTGCTTTGGAAATCAACATCTTAGGCTTTTTGGGATCGAATGGTGGACGATTAGGCCCCGTCATCGATCCACCCTTGTACTTTCTGAACTTTTCACATTCTTCAAACCTATGAAGACGAGCAGTCATTTGAGTTCCTCCAAGAACGAGGTTTTTAGCGTCCTTGTGAGGGTCCTGCCCATCTATGTTGATGCTTTGCCACCCATCATCAATGATCAAAAACCGTGGCGAAATCCCACCATCTGCAAATTCCTTCACTCCTTGCCAGATTCCAGCAGGTTCAACAGTCAAGTAAAATGCATCCCATGTGCACCAGCCAAATTTATTCACTAGAGGTGGAGGGGATTTTTCTTCAATAAGTTTGAATGAATTCAGATGAACCCTAACTGCACTATAAGCCTCTTTCATCAAAGTGTAAGGATTATCAGAAACATGAATATAAGCAATAGCATCAAAAGATGTTGCTTTCACTTTTGATGAGCCACTTTCAGCACAAATAATAGCATGTCCATTGAGTCCAGGCTGAAGTGCAGACCTGAATTTCCCTTCAGTTATTGGGATTATCACAACATAAGACCTTATTTCAGGTACACTTATCATAGCCCATTGTGTTTCCATCTGTAAATCGGAACCCGATTTCCCCACCCATTGAGTAGACCACCATGTTTTGAACCTGAAAATGCTGACGAAATCCCTTCCACTGAATTTCCCTAGGGAATTTATCAACCTGTCTGAGGATTCCCCTTTCTTGAATCCTAGGAATCCACCCTTGTAAGAAAGGGACTCGACCCGGCGGATAAGGGAAAGAGGAGCCTCAGAGGTTTGGCATACAGAGGAAAAACTTTTGAAGGTTACATTGCCAGGAACTTCAGTTAGCAATGGCACATTTCTCACACAAAGTTTGTCATCAAAGAGTTCAAAAAGATTATCCCTCTTGCTTGGCTTAAGAACATTGAAAACTGAGTTGATGGGATCACTTGTATGTGCCATCGCAATAGGAAATGGAGTAAAACAGGAGGGAAAACAGTGTCTCTCAAAATTCAGAAAGAAATATCACTAAACAACCAAGAAATCTTATGTTTGAAAACAAAATCACAAGCTAAGAACTTGGAAGGTGTTGTTTGAACTCTGAGCATGAAGGGGGATATATATAGGAGGGAAAAGGAGATTGAAAATGAAAAAAAAAAAAAAAAAATTATATATGTAGAATCAAAAGCAAGTTGGATGGGTATATCTTCTTTCCTTTTTAGAATTGGTTCAGGGAAGCTAAAAACAAGAAAAGCAAATGACTAGTTGCTTCCATGGACAGTGGCTGGGCAGCAATTCTTATGCTTCAGAGGAAAATCTGAAAGCATACATACAAAAAAATGAATATATCCATTAATAAGTGCATGTCACAATTTGTTCATGCATGTATCTTGCAAAATGCCACCTTTTCTTTTTCTTTTTTCTCTTGGTCAGCGATTTTCCTTTTTGGGGTTTCTTTCTTGTAACTGGTTCCATTCCACAGTTCAAAACGGATACTTTCTTGCCCGAGGGAAGGGGGTGGGGGTTATATTAGAGGATTGATTGGCTGAGTTCTTAGGATTATTAGGAAAGATTCTTGAAGAAGGTTGAATGCAGAAACTGGATCACGGCAACTGAGGTGATCACTGCACTAATTAGAGAACTAAAATGCTATTTTAAAATGACTTGGTCCAAACCCCCAAATTATCACTGTTGTCTTTTCAATATTTACATATTTTCACAAGAGCCTTGGGGCCCACTTGGAGAAAATATTTTTTATTCAAGTGGGTCCCACCCTCATGTGAAATGGTGGATACCTTGATGTACATAAAATTATGTACAAGTAGATAAACTCTTTTCACAATGGTCTTTTGGACATTAAAAGACAAAGATGTCCTTAAAAATTCAAATAATAGAACCTTCAATAAAAGATAATGGAATAAAGCATAATTTCATAAAATTAAGCGAGCTGAATTGTAACTGCTATATGCAAGAAAATAAAAAGAATGTAAAAATAAAAGGAGAAGAACAAAAAAAAATAAAAAGAATTACATACAAAAAAAAGAAAAAAATTAAAGAAATAATATAAAAAAAATTTCAACTTGAAAAAAAAATTTAAATTATGATAAACAGAAAATTATTAAAAAATTCTAAAAAAATTAAGAAAAAACTTAATAACTAAAAATAAAAAATAAATGAAAAAAAAAAAAAATAAAGCAAGAATATTATAAAGTATTTTAAATTGAAAAAAAATTTAAAATTTTAATAAGAAGGAAACAATTAAGGAAAATTTTAAATTATTACTAAACAAATTATAGTAATAAAAAAAGTAAACAAAAATAAATTATAAAAAATATAAATATTATTTAATTAAAATTGAAAAAAAATAAAGATTTTGTTAAAAATAATATTTAATTAAAAAGAATTTTAAATTAAAAAAATTAAAACGAAAAAAAAAAAGAATTTGGTAATTTGGTTAAAAATAATATTTAATTTGGTTATTTTCAATTTAAAATTCTTTATTTAATTTTAAAAAATAATTAATTTTTTTAATTTATAAATAAAAAAATATCTGGGCCGAACAGTCTGCCCAGATAGTCGTTGTCGGCCCAATAGATCGACTGTTAACAGTCATTGGGCCGAACATCGCAAGACTGACTATTAATAGTCGGGTCAGTCATCGTTCGGGCTGCTCTGGCTGGAAATCACTATTTTCAGCGAGATTAAACTTTTTTTTGGCAAATTCAACACTAAATCACTATTTCACTCAATAATATACCCAAATAATAAAGATTAAACATTATAAACATCATAAAATCCACAAATTTTTCAAACATCATAAATGAAAAATCAATTTCATAATCCACAAAAATAGTAATCTTGTTGAAGATAATGTCGTCAGTGACTGGATTGTGTGGTGGTCGGACTGTGAGGATAGCAACTTCGACTGAATCCCGATTGTTAGAGATTGCGTGAGATTTTCTTTTTTCTCTCAATTCTCGTTTTTTATATGAGGGTAAAAATTGCTTTTTGTAAATATAAGATATTTTAAATAATAAACCTTTTTATATTTTTTTACTAATCAAAGGCCATTATGGAAATAGGTCGAGGTCAACTGGCAATTTCCATATATTTCCTCAACTAAAAAAAACCTAGAATAATAAAGGGATGGAGGTTGTAATAAAACGGAATATGAATCAATATATGATTCCATTTTTTGAACAATCAAACTTGGTGTACACTTTGGTGTATATCAATAAGGATAGTAACGGACGCGGGTATGAGACGGGTTGGCAGTTCCCACCTCTTGTCTCGTCGGATATTTTTGTTATCTTGTCCCGTTCTCATATCCGGTTAAAACAAGGCGAGACGGGACGGGTCTGGGCCCCTGCTCCATTTATCGCCTCATTTATTTTTTTCTTTTTGCTTTTTTTTTTTTTTTTTTTTTTTTTTTTGTTTGTTAATATTTTTTTTTTTTTTTTAAATGATGATAAATATTTTATTTTTGTTTGATAAAATGTCTAAATTTGAAATTAAATTTAAACGGGCGGGTAGCAAGACGGGGGCTATATTTCCCGTATCTACTTCGGGACAATGACTCTCGTCCAGTTCCCGCCCCGTTTACTCGGTTAGACAGGTAATCCCGTCCCATTTGAGGCGAGGCCCCGCAAGTATATGGTTGAACGGATTTTTTTGATATCCCTATATATCAAGTTTGATAGTTTGTTACATGGCAAATTGTCATTCGTTAATTTAAAAAAGAAAACAATTTTTCCGTCCACGATTTTCTGAAAACAAAGGCAATGTGAACAACGATGTAAAGGGAAGAATGTACAAATGGCAAATTCCTTTTTAGAATAACAAATCTAACTTTATACTCCATTCGTCTCATTTATATATGCCGACTTTCCTTATTTTTTGTCTCATTTATATAGTCCAGTATTTTATTGAGAAATTATTTGTTTTGTTCGTTTATTAATATACTCTTATTTCATTTGCCTAATTTTAACCAATTTTTTTCACTTAATCTTGAAATTGTACAGATTTTAATTTACTTGGAATTATCCAAATACAAACACACGTTTCCCACCTATTCATGAAAACATGGACAAAACGCATTTAATCACCATTATTTACTACTAGTTATTGATAATTAAATAAGGATAAACTAAGAAAATTATTTGCAAAAATTATTTTTGAATAACATTAAATAATTTTTTTTAATCTATGTGAAAAAAAAAATCAACCTATATAAATAGGACGAAGGAGTATAATAGTTTTGATATTTTCTAACTTTAAAATTTTAGATTGCAAGAGACAAGTGAAACATTTAAGTAATTATTGATAACAATTACTCAATATGAATTTCCGAAAATGTTGCGAAAACAATAAAGAGAAACTTACCCCATGTTTGACAACCATTAAATGAGAAAAATCATGTTTTAAATAGTGATTTTTAGAAAAATGTGTGGTTAAAAGGTAGAAAAATATTTGAAATTTATGTGCAGAATATTTTATTTTGTGAATGTGATTGAAAATAAGCCATGTTCTAAAATGCGCGCAAATGCGCCGTCTAGGCGCGACGCACTATGAGTGGAAAAATGCATTTTTTTGTTCTAAAATGCGGCGCAATCCTAGTCCCGCCTAATCCCGCCTTTTGTTCTAAAAGGGCGCATTATGCCGCCTAATTTTTTATTTTTATTTTTTTTGGTAAAAAATCTATTTTTTTTATTAAAAAATATATTTAATGCCTTAAAAATACGAAACGCATTATGGCGCTTATTCTTCGCATGGACACGTCTAAACTTGTGATTCTTGATTCTCGGCCTCCTGCGTAGCGTTGCGTAATGCGTAGAATCTTGTAATTTTTATTCAATGTAAAAAAAAAGTTTAAAAAGATAATTGTTAAACAGTGACTTAATCAAACATGTTTTTATATTACGTCAACACGACCCTGGTCCAGTTGAACAACAAGGTCTTATTAATTAACGTTGACTGAAAAAGACATTTGACCACGCTTAAAAGTCAGCATTATAATTGTTTTTCTTAGCAGCATATGGAGGTATAGAAAATTTAGGGGATATTTGTTTTTTTATTTTCAAATTGTTTTTAGTATGGTAAAACACTTAAAACTTGTTTGATTTGAAGTTTTTGAAAACAAGATTAAATTTATAACATAAACTCAACACATATTTTTGACGTTTTGAGTATTTTTTATTAAAACACGAAAAAACTCAGAGCACAGGAAATAAAATCAAATTCCTACGTCAATAACAAATCAAATCCACCCAAATAATCCAAAAATTGGCCCTCCCTTCGATTCTCCCTTGTGTTGTATCCTAGTAAGATTTGATTTCTCGTCCTTGATGTGATATATTGCTTATTGGACAAATTATTTTTGTTAATGACTCTCTACAATAATCAATCAACAACAAGTCGTTTACATGTGTTGGTGTTGTATTTCAAGATGTTCTGAATTTGAAGAAGTCGTACAATTTAATACTAGTCAAACAGTTCAAATGGTACAAGAAATTGCTACACAAATGTGGAATGAATCAAATTGCTACTCAGCATCTCAAACACGATTTAGTAGATTTATTTTATTCTTTTAATGTTCAGCTTAATCCTGTAAACTTAGTCCGATTGCTTTGGAGCAGTTTGCTGCAATTTTAAAATTAAAAAAACTTCTTGTAATTCTCAGTTCACATTGTTAATTTTTATTTTTTATTTTTTGTGTTAAGAAATTGGTGTGACTCGAATTCCTTGTTTGAAGTATTGAAGAATTCTAATTGAAGTGCACGTCAAGAAAAATTTAAGTTTGGAATGCTATTAAAGTCTTATGTCAAGTCGAAGTTCTATTTTGAAAGCCCTTTGAAAATTTGAAATTGATATTGGACTAGAAGAAGAATTTGAATGGAGAAAACAATTTAAAAATATATTTTTTCTCCGAGTAGATTGCCAGGTACCGCAGTGTCGAGCATGGGCGCCGCCGCTTGGAGGTGGGCGTCGCGGCACCACCTGTTCTGTTCTATTTCGTTTTCCGCATTTTCTTCTCCTACTTCATTTTGGACTCGATTTTTCGGCATCCTACTTCATTAACAATTCTATCAAGAGAGTTTGGACGCCCCTTACACGTTTCCTATAAATATTAGGTTTTTCTATATAATTATATAAGTGTAAGAAAATAATTACTAGAATTATAGGATCCATTATAATTTTCTCTCTTCTCCATTATTCTTGAGACAATAAAATCTCTTAATTCCTCTGCCACATTCTTGTCTTCTTTTATTCTTTTGCTTTATCAAGTACTTCATTATTATGTCATATAACTTCAACATTTCAATCTAGTGGTTTGTTTCACAATAAGTGGTACCAGAGTCTAGGTTCAGCAGTTCCGTAAGAACACATGGTTTTATTTGTTCGAGGTATTTTTGTTCGTGATTGCTTCCATGAAGTATGACATTTCGCTTTTGGATCGGAGCACTAGATTTTTTCTATGGCAGGTTAAGATGCGTGCAGTACTCACACAACTGGATTTGGATGATGCGTTGTTAGGAATTGACAAGATGTCAGCAACTTTAACCCGAATGAGAAATTACGGAAGAATAAGAAGACAGTTTCTCACAATCATCTTCATCAATCGAATACCATTCTTTAGGACATTTTGAAGGAGAATTTAGCTGCTCAGTTATGGTTGAAGTTGGAGCAATTGTGCATGACTAAAAGTCTGACAAGAAAGTTGAATCTGAAGCAACGTTTATACTTTCATCCAATGGCAGAAGAATGATCATTGGAAGATTACCTCACTGTATTTAAAGAGATCGTTGTTGATTTGAAAACTTTGGAAGTAGAGTA
>CAIGRT010193186.1:0-17814 GCA_903798405.1 Fraxinus platypoda | reverse complement strand
ATGTTCGTTATTGTTCATGTATTGGAAATTATCAGGTAAATTTTTTTTTTTCGAAAATTTCCTGCTCCGATTTATTCAACGAGTTATATTTTATCGTGTTCATTCATCTTTAGTTTTTGAAAAACTCATGTATATGTCAGCGTTTGGCATAATAGAAACTTGAGGTGTAAGGTAAGGCACGATCGAGCACCAATGACTGAAGTTTACTGTCCTTGGAACGCCTGAGTTTCACTCGAGCGTCTTTAATTTTTGACCCCACAGTAAAAATGGCCTGGGTCCGCCCCGACGTCAAATGTATCGAATAAATGATATGCATAATATTTTTTAAGTATTAATATTGTTTTTTTTCAAAGTAGTTGAAGTAATTGATATTGCTAAATTAAAAATTAAAATTGTAAAAAAATATATATATGAGTGAATTTTTTTTATGAAATTATGTATATGAAGTGAAAATATTAAATAAGGGTTAATTGCTCTTATTTTTCCATTTTGAAGTAGGTATGCTTTTCTTTTCTCAAGTATGAGAAAAAACTTTTCAATTGTATTTTTAAACAACGTAGTTTGGAAATTACTTCCCTGACAACATTATAAAAAATATATATATTAGTCTAAATTGTCTAATAGTGAAAATTCAATGAGAAAAGTATTGGTTAATTCTAACATTATATAATAACTCCCCATCACACAAAATTAGTTTTAAAACTTCTACATGGTCGTTCTTATTGTTGTAGATCTCAATAGAACATTTTCGAAGTATAGATATTTTTATAATTCACTCTTCAAATACATTCAGTTGTCTAATAAAAATATAATCGCAATATTTGTTTGATGACATCAATCCTACAAATATGAAATAAATGAAATAAATTTAAGATGTGACAACAAAAAAATACATAACAATCCACAAAACAAAAAAAATTAATATTTTTTAAATTAAACCGATGACCTGACTCATTTTGTTAATCTATTGATGAATCAAACCTCGTTTCTATTACTGTTTTCTAGGACGATGTATTTATTTGTGGTGTTTCTTGCATACAAAATAAAAATCATTGATATGTTAGTTTAATAAATTATTTATGGGTAATTAGCACATAACGTCCCCATTTTTCACTATTATTGTGGAAAACGTCCATACCTTTCATTTTTTTTTTTTTTTTTTTGCTTTTTCCCCAAAGTTTTTTATTTGACTTTATCTTATCAATTTTTTTTTTTAAAAAAAAAAAAAAACACTTCATTTGACTTTAATTTCAAGTTTTTAAAAGATTTTATATGTACAAAAGTTAAAAATGNTTTTTTTTTTTTTTTTTTTGGCATTTTCACCATTCATTACGCAAAAGATCATTTTCATCCACTTTCTCAATTAAAAATTGTGAAATGAGGAAAATGCAATTTCCTTTAAATAAAACAAAAGAAAAAACTAATTTCAAAAAGCGCAAATAAGTCCCAAATAAATTATTAAAAGGACAATTAGCACATAATGTCCTCACCTTTCACTATTATTGCGAAAAACATCCACACAATTTTATTTTATTTTATTTTTTTCATTTTCTCCCTTAATTATATTTTGATAGCGCAAACCATCATTTCTATCCATTTTCTCAATAAAGAACTATGAAATAATGAATATACCAACATATTTAAATAAAAAATATATATTTTTAATTTCTAATTCTTTAATAATTTATTTGGGACTCGTTTGCACTTTTTTATTTTTTATTTTTTTAAATAAAATTAATTGCGACTCGTTTGCACTTTTCATAAAAAAAAAAATTAATTTATTTTAATAATTTATTGGGGACTCGTTTGCACCATTTAAAAAAATTGAGACAATGGTTACAATTAATTCTTTAGCTTTGTTATTTAAATATGATGATATATTCGTCATCCCATTGTTTTTTATTAAGAAATTGGGTGAAAATGGATAGAAATGATGATTTGAGCTATCATATTATAATTAAGGGAGAAAATGTCAAAAAAATAAAATGTATGGATGTTTTTTGCAATAATAGTGAAAGGTAGGGACACTATATGCTAATTACCCTTTTAGTAATTTATTTGGGATTCATTTGCGCTTTTCCAAAAAGTTGGGACTATGTTTGCAATTAATTTTTTTCCTTTTGTTTTATTTAAAGGAAATGGTATTTTCGTCATTTCACAATTTTTAATAGAGAAAATGGATAAAAATAACCTTTTGCGCAATAAAAGGTGAAAATAAGGGTGAAAATGCCAAAAAATGAAACGTATTGATATTTTCCACAATAACAGTGATAGATTGGGACGTTATGTGCTAATTACCCATTTATTTATCAATGTTAAAAAAATATATATAGCAAATATATGATATATCATACAAATATAATATCAACTATACCAATATGATGCAGTGACATATGCTAATTATAATTAATATTTCAAAATTTGTTTAATATCGAAAATTGGGTAAATATGAAAAAAAAAAATCTCAAATGATATTATTTAATATTAAACCCATTCAAATGCCAATACAAACTGATTGATGTTCACGTTTCAACAAAATCCTAATTGCCAAAATTCAATATAATTGTATCTATGCTAATGTCCCTTCATCTCTCCTAAAAATAATTATTAAATAATAGTTTAATAAATAACTAAATAAAAATCATAAAATTAGTAATATTAAAAATATAAACTGTCAAGCCAAAAATGAATCACAGTAAGAGAAAGAGATATGACACATAGATGTTCAGCCAAAGATGACTCTACAAATTCATAAATATGAATAAAAAAATAATGAATATTTGAATATGATTAGACAATAATATTGTTGGGTTGTCATGTGCTTGGGACGCCATAAACGGATGTATATAATCAATTAAAATGATTCATGGTAATAGATAAATCTAAAATATAAATTTCAAACAATAAATCACCTTCATTTATCGTACGTTCTCTCTGTATATTGAAATTTTTAATCTGTTAATGTTGTGCGTGGATGATTTAGAATTTCAACACATATTATAATGTTATAATAATTTATTTAGTTTTATATAATGATAAGAATATAGCGAAAAATAATTGAGGACTTAAGTATGAAAATGAACAAACATTATAAATATTTCTTGCAGTTATAATATTATGTAATTAATAAAAAAAATTAGTGGGAATATAATTTATATATCATTTTGTATTCTGTTTTTATCTAAACTTGGGTATTTTGGGGATTCATATGTAACTACCACTTAAAACAACTTTTAAATAAGATTAAATATAACATAAAATAAAATATTATCAAATTATTTAATAACATTCTGTATGCATTAATTTTATTAAATTAAATATATTATTTAATTGTTAGGATATGTGTGAAACAACCAAATGAAACAATCATTTAAATAAGAAAACATCGATGTTATTTTTTTTAACTGACTAATTCAATCGAGGGAAGAAATTTAAGTTATATTTTTATAATAAAAGCTATTAATAAAAATTAATATAATATTAAAAAGATTAATTTAGGAAATTATTGACAAATAAAAAAGAAAATGATTTTTTTATTAATTTCATGTTGAATAAATTGAATTGATGTTGTTAATTAATTATTAATAAAGCTAAAATTAATTAAGAGTATATTGGACATATAGCTAAATATGTAAGGAATTAATATTATTAATTAATTATTAACAAAACTAAAATTAAATAAGGGTATATTAGGCATATAGCTAAATATGTAATGGTGAAGACTCAAAAGTTTCTCCTCAATTCCCCCTTTAAATATATTGTAAATATGAGATATGCTTCAAATGAAAACTTATTGAATTGATACTAATAAAAGTAGACAATTTTAATATTGCTACGTGATTAACATAGTGATCAATGAAAAAATAAAGTTAATTGATTAATATGAAATAAATTAAAGTTTGAGTGAACAAGGCGAAACAAATCAAAATTGAATGATTAATAAGAAATAAATTAAAATTTAGTGACCAAATTCCTGAGCCAAGCATCATCGGCTTGGTGACTTCCGTTAAATGTTGACTAGGAAAGTAGAAATATTAGTGTTGCTAGCTTGGTTATATCAATGCAACATAGAAAGAAGAAGATTCCATGAAAAAGTGGTATTGGGATCAAAGGAAGTAATTTTCCTGAGTTCATGTTGTCAGATAATTTTGAGTGGAAACGACCCGTTTCGATCAAAATTTTTTATGGCTTCAAAACGTGTTTTCCGTTTTTATGGAATACTTTTTAAATTTTTAATTAAATTATGATTTTAATCATATTTATTAGATCTGACTCGGACATCGACCCAGATAAGGTACTAGGTCTCGGATTGCTGCTTGAATATGTGGGTCATTGCATAAAAATCTATAAAAAAAAATTTAGGCAAAATTATATTTTTCAAAATTATTTTTCACTAATTATTTAGGTCTATAAAATAAAGTAAAATGTTTGACCAAAATTTTTATAAAAATATTTTTAGAAAACATATATATGATTCATTGGATACATATAACTTATTGCGCAAAAAATATATTGAAGTACTCTACAATTCAAATGGTGAGGAACTAATTGTTCTCCAAAATTTTAAAAGACAATTTTGAAAATCGGTAAACCGGCCAGATTAACTTAGTCAAAATTGTCGATTAACACGGTCAAAGCTGATTTTTGACCGAGTCATGTGTATTCCTATTAAATTAATCTACCCGGCCCAGGCAAGGGCCCAAGTCACCGATTTTCCGTCGCGACCTATAGGTCCGGGCGGGGTTTTATAACTCTGATTAATTCCTTTTATTATTTGTCGTTATCTTTTATTCTCATCATTATTTAGAATTAGTTGTTAACAAAGAGTTTAATAGTTATCTCAATTTAAGTTATTGCTTTAAATATGAGTCGTAAGTCTTAATAACCTTAGTTGATTTTGATTATAGTAAAATTTGAGAGAAGTTCTTCTTAAGGCTTATTAGCACAAAACGTCTCTATGTTTGACCTTTAGTGTGCAAAACATCCTTACGTTTCAATTTTTTGCATATTCACCTATGTTTTCACGTTTCATTGCGGAAATCATCATTTTTATCCATTTTTTCAATTAAAAGCTGTGAAATGACGAAAATGCCCTTCTACTTAAATAAAAGAAAAGAACAAATTAGAATCATAGTCCCAAAATTTCAAAAGATTACAAATGAGTCCCCAATGTATAATTAAAAATGTAAGTCCTGAAAAACTCAAGCCAACATTTACTCATTTAATTGAGGAATTAATGCAATTGATGGATGACCCATTGTTGTACCAACATTAATTGAATGTTGGATGCTAGAATTGAGGTGTTGAAGTCTAGTGGAGTTCTCAAATGACGGAACCCGCGAGTGCGTGATCTGCCTTGCATGACTCGTTCATATTGGTTCGAAATTGGTGATGACCTATGGGTTCATTGGATTCACCAAGATGAAGCGGTGTTAGGGGTGGTGGTCCGTGACCGTAGGTTGCATCGTCAGCGCCAGAAATCATTGTTTAAATGCCCGAGTTCGCTGTTGAAGAAAAAGGCTGGAAATATGGATTTTCTACATTGTTTGCTGTTATATTAACATATGTGGTGTGTAATGGTGAGCTTAGTCAATCTGGAGGATCGGCAGGTCATGGGTGTCATCGGAAATGGCACTTTCGGCTGTTTGAATATGCGTAGGCGGCCTACTTTGAATGGAAATTTCGGCCAAATCCGTTGAAGTTGTTTCCAGTGGTTCGGTGGGTTGTGAAGAGGAAGATAGGGCTTCAAAGTGGTATGTTGGTCCGGTGGCCGGAGTTTGGAGTTTTGGTTGTCCATAGTTCCTAAGTTGCGGCTCAATTCTCATGCACAGTTTTGGAATAAAGAGATACGTCTCTATATTTATTGCTGATTATTTGCCATCGATTCCGGTCAAATCTGGTGACATTAGGGCTGTGTGTAGAGGGGAATGAGGGCTATCCAATGGTATGGAGTTCCGGTGGTTTGGATGGTGGTTGGCCTGAGTTTTTGGCGTATGTTGGATTTTTAATTATACATTGGGGATTCATTTGTAATCTTTTGAAATTTTGGGACTATGATTCTAATTTGTTCTCTTTTTTTTGTTTATTTAAATAGAAGAGTGTTTTCATTATTTCATAGCTTTTCATTGAAAAAATAGATGAAAATGATTATTTTCACAATGAAATATGGAAATATGAGTGAGAATACAAAAAATTGAAATATAAGGATGTTTTGCACACTAATGACCAAACGTATGAACGTTTTGTGCTAATAAGCCTTCTTCTCATATATCATCTCTTTCTTGATATTCATGAGCGAATCAATAAGTTTGAGTTTAGTTTTTCATTTATTTATTTATATTTTTGAGAAAGCTTTCACTACATTATAGATTCAAATAACCCCATAACTTAAAGTCTTCAACCCACTACATTTCCCATAATTGATACATGGAGGCCCTTGTCCATTATGGATACCCTTATGTATTGTGCTATGTACCCATAGCACAACCCCTACTTTATTGCCATGAAAATTTCAAGGGCTAATAACGTGGCACATTATTGATGCATTTTTTAATGTCTCTCCCACGTTAATTCCAAATTAGTAATGTAGTTCAAGAATGAATTTCGTAAAAAAAGTGTTTTTTTTTTTTTGGAAAAATTGTGATTAAAAACTTGGAGCAAATTTTAACTTATGTGTAAAATTATTTTATTGGAAAAATGTGTGATTGAAAATAAGTTAAAGAAAATGAATTTTTAAAAAATGAAACTCGAAACGGTGCTTGAAGGCGTAGCACCACCACACACTGTTTTAGCTTATGTTAATACGCAACACATTAAGAACGCTTAACACAACTTGTAGCTAAGAATGGACCCACAAAAGTCATGAACACGTAGGGACGACCATAAGTAGTGATATCAAAATTGATCGAAGTTGTTTAGACGGAAAAGTTGTGCCATTGATAAAAAATACTATTTCATACTCCTGTATAGGAAAGATATTTTAGCTTATTTTTCTCGTCTACTCTCATTATCGAGAGAATTGCACAACCACAAAATTACCCTCACTTGTATTACACCACTATTATAGGCTATGATTGTAAGTACATTTTTTTTCCTCGTTTGTACCATTGAGACATGACTAATATGTGACTAGTATAGACTTATATTGTAACATCATAAAAACATTCAATACATTTGAGCATATTTGGGACATTATTATACACGATTTCAATTATAAATAAATAGGAATGAGTTATGAATAAGTGAATAGTACTTATTACTCCCTCAAAATGTGTGGATAAAGTGACTTGAATTTTTTAAATTATTTATAAACAAACACGAGTTTTTGAAGTTAGACTTGATACGTGGATAAAGCTTCCAAGGAATTCTATTACATTCGAAACTTAAAAGTAGAAAAAAAAAGTTATACACAAGGAGTATGTTTGTGAAGTATTTATAAATAATTAGTGATGGGTAGTACTCTTGGGTCACTCGAAATGTATGAATAAAAATAACTTGAGTGATTATAAACATGAGTCAAATATATACTTAGCTCCCGTTTGATCTACATTATTATCTCATTAAAATGAAAAATATGGCCGTTATCCATCACATCAACATTTAAATTCAAATTTTCTATCTCTTGTGTGGGCCCCAATAACAGCTATATTTTTCATTCTCATTTTACAATAATTTGGCTCAAACAGAGCCATATACTAGGGACACACAGTTGNTAAAATGAAAAATATGGCCGTTATCCATCACATCAACATTTAAATTCAAATTTTCTATCTCTTGTGTGGGCCCCAATAACAGCTATATTTTTCATTCTCATTTTACAATAATTTGGCTCAAACAGAGCCTTATACTAGGGACACACAGTTGCGGAGTGAATAGTCATTTGGGTTATTGTTAGTAGAGGCGGTGTCGTAATGACTTGAATATTTATAAACACGAGTCAAATATATACATATACTAGGGACACACAGTTGTGGAGTGAATAGTCATTTGGGTTATTGTTAGTAGAGACGGTGTCGTATTTTTAAAATTCTTGGCGAATCATATCTCTATTATGTGTCTGATACGTTTGAATTGCATCTTAAGAATCTTAGAATTGAAGTGTGTAAAGTTAATCTAGACACTAGGTTGACTGGTGTAGGGATCTTGTGATGCAAGTGAATGAGCTATTTAACCTTATATTTGGTATCTAATTGTATTATCTTAATGCATGTTTGAAAAATATTATAATTTCCTTATAATAAACATTAATTTTAGAATAAAACTATTAAGCATAAGTTGTGCTACAGTATTAGTTTAGATGACCACGCTTAGTTTTAACCACATTCATAGGAACCACAATTTTTACTCAGGGCTTGTCTGCTAGTGATTAAATTTTGGATTAAAAGCCTTTTTTTTACCGTTGAGTGCTTCAACGGTCACAATTTCACAAAAATGGGCTTGCAATTTGTGAGAAACGGTCAACAAAAACGGCTCAAAAATCAATTTTCAAAAATAGAAAATCACTAGCAGACAAGTCCTCACTTGTCCATGACTTAAAATTTCAATATCCAACAATTGGAAAATGAACAACACGAGCTAAAATTTATGATAGTAATATTGTCTGATTTTGTTTTCTAAAATAATTGACATTTTAGAAACCAAAAACATTAATTAGATGCCATTTATGTGGCCTAGATTTTGGGTCTAGTAGCCTATCTCCATCCCTCCACTTTCACAACCCTAACATCGATGTTCTATGAGCTATTTGATGTAGATTCTTTTGAGAATAAATTTGTTTAAAATTAGCCTTACGAAAAACGTGTTATTAAAAAATAGGAAAATTTTATATTTGCACGTACAAAATCATTTTATTAGCAGAATGTGTTGCAAATGAGTTTGAGAAAAATAAGTTTTAAAAAAATATATATACCAAAAAGGACTTATTTTCTATTGTTCATTGCCAATACCATATGATGTGTGCAGCAATTGAAGCATGAATTTATTATCGAAAGCTATGTTGTACAATTTCTAAGAGCATCTTCGATGGTGGTGTAAAATTAAATGTAAATTGATATATCCAAAATCATCTTTGCACCCTCATTTACATCTCAATGGATCCAAATTCAAATTCTGCTTCAATGAAAAATTTAAATCTACTTTTTGCCTCTTCTGAATGCAAAATTAAAAAAAATGTGAAAATAGATCTAAATTATGATTTAAATCACCAAAGTGAATTTACATCTTTTTTTATATATATATTTTATGCCGAAAAATGTAAAATACATTTCTTTTGCATCTGTCCATTGGAGAGATTTCTAACCAATTTGAAAATCTCAATCATAATTTAAATCTATTTTACACTACATATGCTCTAATCTTTCCACTTTATCTCTTACTTAACCCTATTGATGGTTGTTATTTCCTAAGCTCTTTTAAGGGTTGGTTACGATGTGATGCATACCTACCAATTTTATATGCATTCTGTGTCCAGTTGCTTTTCATTCGCGTTAGTGAGGTGCAAAGTATGATTGCACAATGAGAATATACCCTTACCCTACCTACCCACCCACCCAGCCTAAACTATTGCTCGTACATAATAGAAAATTATGTGTTAATCACGATCCACTGTGTTACAACATGGAAAAGTGAGTCTAGTCCGTAGTCCAAACTCGATGTCGCTTAGGTTTGCCAGGCAACTCATTTATATATAAGACATGCTCATTTCCAATTCAACTAACGAAACCACTGCATTACATGTTATTCTCAACAAAAGGCAACCGGCAACTCGATAGGTCTCTTTATCCTAATCACATCGAGTTCTTATTTAGTCCAGTGTATCCAACTTGCACTGAACGATGAAGATGTTAATATCCAATGACTAAACAAAACTAAAGGCATCTTATCATTCATACACCATTTACTCAGTTTATCAAGAGAATGAAAGCTCTAACTTCTGATAATTTCACTGCATGTTTGAAAGTCACTTATTTCATGTACTAGTTGTTCGATCAAAAGGTCAAAAATTTAAGAGTTGCATTCAAAGTTAAATAGTTCGTGGATGATAAACCTAAACCAAAATCAAAATAAAAAAGAAATGTCAGGTAATTCACCATCCCAAAGGCCATGAAACTCTATTGCTTGAGCAATTTTCTCACGTAGAATCTTATACTTGAGCTCCAAGCTCCAACAGTAAGGTGTGATTACATTTATAAGATGCTGGGCCAACAAATTGAATGGGACCTGTAATCACAGTGGAAAAAATGAAACGAGTCCAACAGATGAACTATAATCATTGTGCCTTAATTTAATAAACTAGACCAAATCCAACCTGAATACTAGATAACAGAATCAGAGAGTGATAATTAAGTATACCAGGATTAATATATCGGTTGTTAAGAGCCCATTCTTCCCGCATTGATGCAAATTTCTTGAACGGGGCACCTGAAATAATTATCCACACTAGGTTTCAGATTGGTCTATAATCACAAAATTACTTGGTATTTGAGCGTATAAAGAAAACACACAATGAAGCATGCAACTACATTCCTGTACAAAAAAATAAAATATAAAACCAAATATGAACAAATGAGTGCATAATTAGAAAGAAAAAAAATATCACCTTCAAGCTCGACCATTGCCTTCTTAATCACAGGCTTGAACTTCCCTGCAAAACAGATCGTGCTTTAAATGAGGTATCGAAACCAGATAAAAGAAATATCCAACACCAACGCCTATTCTGGTTGAAAATGTTCCATCACAAATTACAATTAACCCAACCCAACCGTCGGATAACTCGCAAAAGAATTAATGCTTCTCGGTGAATGTGTAGCTACATGACATGAGAATAATCAGCATACCATGTCTCCTTTCAACATCCATCAAAGAAGTCAATGCTGTTCCGCCAACAGTCCATTCTTCAACTGGAGCAGCCAAGTTTCCCACCTGGATAGATGCAACAAACCATATGAACACGTTAGCCTGATCCCAAATTGAGCTGTAAGATTTTATCATATTAGCAACTGAGGCGAAAGTTCAACTTTCAAATTCAGTCTCGAATGCAGCTAAAACAACTAAATGGAGACATAAAATATAGGGGGAAAGTATACGAGCAAAATCACATACCGATGATATCAATCCTGTTTTTCCACTCTCAAGCAGTGCTCCAGCAGCATAGCCCAAAGCATAACAATACGTGGCATCAAAATTAGACGGTAAACCACACCTTCCTTCATATCTGTAAAGGTAAAAATCACGCCACAACGAGATATTCAGTCTCATCAAATTTTCTGCCCGATTCTAATCATCGTAAGAGCAGAAAGGCTCAGAAAAGGTGTTTGTATGATATCATTAGAAAACTCATATTAAAATAACAATTACCCAAAAAAGTGGGACTGTCCTTTGAAATGGCCTTTATATACACCCCCTTGCTTCCTTAGCTCCAACTCAGTTTCAACCATTTGAATGAGCATTTTCTCTGTCTCAATTTTAGCAACCTGAAAGGGGATCAACAATAACGTATAACCCACCTACACATCACAATTCAGAAATATGAATTTAAACATTGAAAAGGTGAAAGCATATACCTGGACATTTCCATGTGGATCCCTTTCAAGCAACAATTGATCCTGGATTGCTGGAGGTAAAAGTTCAAAAAGCTGGAGAGACTTTGGATCAAGTTTCTTTTTCCAAAGACCAGCTTCATCTACAGTTTCGTTGGCCAATATTTCATTTAGTTCTGCAATGAGATGCTGGACCTGAAAAATCATACATAAATATCAGCAAAACAATAATTCAGATGGAAAACAATAGATCAAAGAAGCATCAAAATAAATTCTCTGTAATTCAGCACGGAAAACAATAGATCAAAGGAGCGCCAAAATAAATTCTGCAGAGAAATATATGTATTATTGCTAGGCTTGGAGGAGCCAAGGAGAACTATGAGAAATAAACTACATTTAAAGAAAATCACAAAACATCACCTCCGGAATGAAATCTATAAGCCCTTCTGGGATGAGTATCACACCATAATTATAACCTAGTTCTGCACGTTTGCATATCACATCAGAAATGTAGTCTGTAACACTTTTGAGAGTCTGTTTGTTTGCAGCAACCTGCAGCAAGATTGGAACTAATTAAGAAAGAAAAACTCAGCTTAGGAAGTTCTTCATAAAATGGACAAGTACCTATATAAAAATCGAAATTTTAACTCTAAGATGCCTCTCATCATCTTTTTAATTTCTAAGGGTGGGCAATATGCTTCAAAACCTTGGCCCATTTCTTGTTTTCCGAATTTATTTCACAATTCAATATCATAAGCTCACATGATGACAGGGAATTGTTCACTTGCCCCGTGTGAAAAGTCTTCATCAATTTAAATTTTTAATAGGTTAAAATAAACATATCTACACAACATTCACCCAATTCAACATGAAGACTAGAAGGCAAAGTCTTGGCATTGAGTCTAGTTGCCACCCTCAGGTGATTGCACATGCTAGGTCTGGACTCCAGCCAGCATGTGAGAAGGTGGGTTATTTAAAAACACAAATCCCATTGATGTTCATCTTGTCTGTTTGTATATACCACCATAAACAAACACACAAGCTTGTGTTCCATCCACACTGAAACAATATGAAATTGCACGCTACCTTCATATCCTAGCATATTACCAATGCGAGTTAACTTTCCTCAGATCTCTCAGAATGCTTCTGTCTCTCCATTCTTCTTAGCATACTTTTGGGCCAAGCCTTAGAAGATTTCTTCTAGACATCTTTGACTGAGCTAGAAAGAAGTTGGAATTGCCTTTCTAACTAATTAGATGCCTTTTGCCTTCAATTTTTAGCTATTGAGGACATATTAATCTTTTGTTTGTAAATCTTCATTTGTCTCTTAAAAAGAATCTCTGTGGACACGCTAGTTGCTCATTTTCGACTGAACCAACAACCTAGAGGGGTACTCAAAATTAGTTGACCTACATGTTAGTTCACAATTGTTTATTAAGCATCACTTATAGTTCATTTTCCTTCCCTTTCGAGATTAAACAATATGCCAAATACAAGTAGAAAAGAGGAACTGAAAGCTCAAACAATCTGCTAATACAATTATTTTGGATGGGTAACTGCACTATTAAGGTATATAAGAGGAATGACAAATCAAGAAACCTACCTCTTCTCCAATAAGAGTGATGTTTGGATGAGTTTGCAAAGCACATTCTAAGGTAATGTGAGAAGCAGCACGCCCCATAAGTCGAACAACTGGGAATACTTGCACATGTTAATGTCTTTACACTTCTATATGGTATATACATTAACACTGTATTTGTCGCATAAGAAAATAATAGTACAAAACAGCAGAGACAAAAGAGCATTTTGATTGGAAAGAAAATATTGTCCAGCTAAGAGAGAATAGATGGACTCATTATTATGATAAATAGCAAATGAATTAAATTATAGAGAAAGAGCAAGTTATTCAGTGAGCTTTCAAATATAGAGGGAATGATATAGTAGAATGGGCAAGAATTAGATAAACAATCAAGAACAGCAGAAGAAATCACACGACAAGATAAAATTTGTCTAAATAGTTCCAGAAATATTTTTTATATACCCACAGGAATTTAAAATGGTTCCTACAGAAGTGAAACCACTAGTTATTAGAGAATTTCAAGTAATACACCCCAGTCCCGAATTGCCTTCATCTCGAGTAGGCTTGATTATTGAGGTAGGAGTTCAGAAGTGTTTTGCCTTTTTTTTTTCCTTCTTTTTCTAATAATTTAATTGTCACTTGATGTATGTCAAAAAAGATAAGAGTCAGGCAATGTGTTTTTAGTGAATAAAAGCATAGACGCGAGAATGCCATTAATAGTATTTGAGTAAGAACAATGAGAAGAAGTGCTTATTTTAGCAAACTGGATATGGTTAGGAACATTTTTTAAGAAAGGAAGTGATGGCATTCAATTAGGTATTCTTTTTCTGAAAAAGAATAGTAACAGCAATGGTTTTAACTGTGATAGAGAATGGCAAACACGGACAGCCTTGGAATGCAAATAGAATCGTAGCACCTTACTATCTTTGAATCTCAAATATAAAGAGAACATATTTGAATTCCATTGAGCTCCTTTAATATTAAAGTCATGCGTTACACATACAGCTGCAGGAGGCATGTGCACAGAAAAATTCTCACTTGGAAAATAGACAAAGGAAAACTTGGTTCTTTCCTATGTGTATAACAAGCAGTAGTGCACTCACAATGGTAGTATTTTCCAGTTGAACGAGCATCTACCATGACATTCCCAATCATTTCAGCGTATATCTGGACAAGTGGAATAGAAACTACCAATATATTACAAACCGCTTTCAAATGTAAAAAATAACAAGATTCTTGACAAACTGCATGTAGAATTCCTCCCACTTGAATTGAATGGCACATTTAACTATTCTTCAAGGGGCATTACTCTTAAAATAGAATCATAAGAACAGAAGATGAAGTCATACTCAACTTCAATCCGGAAAATAAAGAATTTTGATGGAAAAAAATGCTTGGAAATTAAAGTTATTTAAAATCTTGACTGAGTTAGACGAGAAGAAAGAAGGCAGAACACATTAGGAATTTGACCAAGTATCTTTATATGTGAAAAAGCTACTGTTACCACTGAGCAGGAAAAATAGGAGCTGCCAGTTTAATTACGCAGCTCCATATAAATAGGAAGTATGAGTTGCCACTGAGGAGGTTTCCATTTGAAGGAAACATCTCAACTACCTACTTTGTGATGGCAATCCTTAGAGTTGCAGGTTAGTGATACTTAGTATCATGCAAAAAGCGTTGATTATTGGTTGTGAAACAGCTCCACTGGCATATTGTAAAAGAACTGTAGGACAATGGCCAAAAGGTGTTTGTGGAGTAAAATGCCAATGAAACCTGGAAGACATTTCTCTCTCAAACATATACTCGTAGATGAGCATTATTATTGGATGTAGATCAATTTATCTAAATTTCAGTACATATTTCACATTTTCCCACTTGAATTGCACTCCCTTGGTCCTATACCAATTCTTGAATATTAAAATCACCTTGCAAGCGGTATCGAACCCAAAACTTGTGGGAACTTCTTTGGATTTCAAGTCACCGTCAATGGTTTTTGGACATCCAATGACCCTAGTTTTCAGATTTTTACTCCTGAAATATCACAAAAATAAAAGCTTGAAGTCAATGTAACAATCTATACGCTAGAAAATCAATATACTTAATGGTATGCCATCATAAAGACCTAGATTCATAAGAGTAAATTGGAAACAAAAAATCAAACCAGAGGTGATGACAAATTTCTATATGCAATAGAATACTTACCGAAAGTTTTCAGCCAGAAGGCAAGCATTTGTGTTTGAGTCATCTCCACCAATTACAACAAGCCCATCTAAGTCAAGCTTAAGTGCTGTTTCTTCAGCTTGCTTAAACTGAAATGAGTTCGTGCCAAGTCTTTCAGTCTCAAAAGGGAAGGAGGGAAGGGGGGGGGACTTATCCATATACAACTTTCATAAGTAGAAGTAAACATACCTGCTCTGGAGTTTCAATTTTGTCCCTTCCACTGCAAATCATGTCAAATCCACCCTGATAGATATATTTCGACTAAGATAGATGCTACTCAACTTAAATAAGTTAGGCTTTCGCCAAATTAGCACACAATCAGTAATAAGCATATTGATGATTTGTATGTCACAATCATAGTCAAATATGTTAGATGAATTAATGGCAAGTAAAATGTAATTTAAACTGATACAAAAAATGGCAATTGAACCCTAATCTTTAATAATTCAACATGAATAAAGCAATTTCATCACAGATGAACTTAACTAAGTCCAGCCACAAGGCAAAAAGAAGAAAACAAAAGCAAAACAATTGGGACGCCGCATGGAGAACTAAGTGTACTTTCTAAGAGCATATTGTTTTAAATTTCCCCATCATACTAGAAATATGTGTCAACATGCATGTGATCAAACTCGGGATTTGAAATAAGACCGTAAAGTTATTTATTAAGAAATGAATCAGCGTAGTAATAAGAATATCATGTACATAAAGAAGAAAATTACCTGATTTCTGTAAGGATAAATATACTCTGGGGTCAAAATCACATATTTGCATTTCATGATCCCAGCTGGTCCACCTCTGAACCCATACAATGTGGTCCCTTTGCAGTGATCCTGCAAGTAATCTGCAACCCATATACAAAAATTAGACCATTCAATTCAGAAAGATAACATTTCAATGCGCAAGCACAAATAGTGAAAAACTCTGAGATCCTAACCAAAAATTCCAGAAATGACATTGTGTCCTCCTGGAGCTTGCCCTCCAGACAACACCACTCCAATCTTCAAGCCTTGAACCGATGGGGTACCACCTGAAGCACCTGGTACCAACATTGCTGATGGTTGTCCAAACACGGATGGAAACAATTTGGCAATCTCATCTGCATTCAACCAACAATCATCAAATTCAGTTTAGAGCACCTTTGGAGAGGCTGGAGAATGAAAATGTAGCACCAAGATGGTGCTGGAACAGTGTAACTCTTAGATATCCAAGTTCAATCAAAAGATGTAAGTTAACACACCAAAATAAAACTTTGACCATGCATCATTCAGCAATCCGATAATTGAAATTACTCTATTCTTCCAATTATTAGCCATAAGCAAAATAAAGATTCCATTTTTACGTTTATAGAGGCTATGGTTATCCAGATCTACAAGCTAAAGTAAATGAAACAAAATTGCATTCAATACTCTAGTTTCTTAAACCTACCAATTTCATCATCTACTAAAAGAAAAACATTAACAGTTCCAGAGATCACGAAGTACTTTCTCAGACCCATGTATCTCAATAAAATAACACGCACAAAAAAAGTTAACAACTTAATCACTCAGTTCAGAACCAAAAGTAGTCACATACATTTACGAGATCACAGAATGCGTTCATCAACAGATCAACTTCCTATTTGTATGGCACGTACATTAAATCACAGAGCAAAATACTTTACACTGAGAGTGAGTGTATAGGTGTATGCAAATGTGTAAATACATACCAGGATTGCCGGCGGCGGAGCTAGGCGGTCCATCGACGACTTTGAAGGCGCTTCTGAGGACGGAGGGAAGAGGGAGAGGGTGATCGAGGCGGCTTTTCTGAACTTCACTATAGACGGAGGACTTGACGGTAGCGATTTCGCCGTTAGCAACCAAAGCAGCAGCCATTTGAATTTTTAGTTTTTAGACTCGACACTGAGACTTCGGAGATACCAACCTCAGATCTTTCAGGGTAAAGCCTTATTTTATCTGCGTGGTGGTTGAGGGAGAAATGGTAAAGTAGTCCTTACTCCTTCGGAAGCTCCCCCTAAAGGGAAGTAGATGTGGAAGAAGGGTGTTTTGGTAATTGAATGTGTTAGATTTAGGTTAATGAAGGTTTTATTTTACCTAATTCCTACTGTTTCAACCTGTTATCAAATTATGGTTGGTGCTAAACTTAGGAAGTATATTCCAATTTACCAATGATTTGATTCCTTTCTGCCTTCGTTTTTCATTTTTATTTTCGTGGGATACCCAAATAGCAATAAGTCATTTAACTATTATAGCACCTTATTTTCCATACTTCTCCAATTTGGGCTAAAATGAACCATTGTCTTCGACTCCAACTCCTTCGTACTTTTGACTTCACTTGCTCATTAATAAATCGATACATCTTTGAAATGTGTCGGTATCCTCAACTCGTAACTTATTCTGCACATCTCTACTTTTTTAAAACAAATCAATGCAAGTTTCTAAATGTAATGATATACAGGGGCGGATATAGAGGGGGGCT
>CAIGRT010193185.1:1041-12455 GCA_903798405.1 Fraxinus platypoda | reverse complement strand
TTTTCTTTCCATCCCTTTAATTTCTGCCACACTTTTGTTTTAATACTTGAAAAAGCTCTCTTCCTGTTCCCTCCCCCCCCCCCCTCCCCCCCCACCATTGAGGGAAGTTCCAAATAATGATCATAATTTTGGTGATCTTGGATATCCCAAAAATCCAGGATTTCTCTTTAAGTGGTTTCTAATACAGACTTGCTGAAAACCATAGCTGTCTTTTCTTTGTTCACCTTCTGACCTGAAGCATGCTCATATTCTTCAAGTAATTGGAGTATATATGTATTGGTCTGGAGAGAAGCACTGCAGAATAGGACACTGTCATCTGCAAAGATGAGGCTGTTGACTTTTGGAGCTCCTCGGCATACACGTATACCTTCCACCTTTCCTTGATCAGCAGCTTGATTTAATAGAGCTACTAGTCCTTCACTGCATAACAGAAATAGGTAAGGAGATATGGGGTCCCCTTGTCTAATTCCCCTCGATGGATATATATGTCCCTTAGGTTCTCCATTAATCAACATAGAAAAGGAAGCTGACCTAACACAACGCATAACCAAAGTAATCCATTTGTTTCCAAAGCCCATTTTCTCCATCACCGTTTGAAGGTAATGCCATTCAACCCGATCATAGGCTTTACTCATGTCAAGTTTAAGTGAGCCCCTCTTCCCTTGTCTCTTTGTTCTAAGAAAATGGACCAGCTCATACGCCACAAGTACATTGTCTGAAATTAATCTCCCCGGAACAAAAGCACATTGTGATTTGGATATTAAAGCAGGTAGTATGCGTTTAAGGTGATTTGCTAGCACTTTGGAAATCAACTTGTAGAGAACATTGCATAGGCTAATCGGTCTATAATTCGACACCAACTCAGCATGTTTCTTTTTAGGAATAAGGGTGATAAAAGTATGGTTCTACGATCTAGGAAAGACACCATTATTTAAAGCATTCAGTACCGCAAAAGTGACATCATTTCCAACTGTAGACCAGTATTTTTGGTAAAAGATGGGGGCCATTCCTTCTGGTCATGGGGCTTTGGTAAGATGCATTTCATTTAAAGCTTTCTTGACCTCTTCGGCTGTGAACTCTGCGTCCAGTGTCTCTTTCATTTTTGTTGTCACTCTCCTCCTCAGATTTTCTAAGAAATGCACGTTGCCTCCCTCACATGAAACTGTGAACAGATTCTGAAAATAAGCCAATATTTCAGTATCCCTTTCTGCTTCAGCTTTCCAATTGCCATCTGAACCCCATACACCTGTTATAAAATTCATGGTGCGCCTCTATGAAGCCTTATGGTAAAAGAAAGAGGTATTTTGATCACCTTCAGTCAGCCATAAGACTCGTGACCTTTGCCTCCACATTATTTCTCCTCGTTAAAGCCATTTATTCACCTCCAGCCTAGCTTGTTTCAGTGCCTCCTGAGACTGTCTATTCGGATCCATCTCTGTCAGCCGTTGTAGCTCATGCTTGGCTTCCTTCAGCTGAGTGTATACATTACCGAAATGTTGTTTGTTCCATGCAGATAAGAGCTCACCACAACACTGAATTCTTGCACTGATTCCCAGTATTCCATCAGTAGTATGGCCAATCCTCCAAGCTCTTTCCACCACCTCTTTACATCCCTTCTCTTTTGTCCACATAGCTTCAAAGCGAAAGATCTTATTTCCTTTCCGTTGTGATGAGTCATCTCGCAGAATTAAGGAGATTGGTATTGGTTAGAATAAGCGGCGAAACCATGCTTTATGTAAGCGTTTGGGTAAATGGACTTCCACTGAAAATTTGCAAGTCCCCGATCCAATCTTCTTCTTATTGTTTCCCGTGATTCCCTATTATTACTCCAAGTAAACATAGCTCCACGAAAACCCAAGTCGACAAGGTTACAATCATCGAGAACATCTCTAAAATCTTGAATTTGTCTATCAGGTCTATCCCTCCCTCCACTCTTTTCAGCTTGATTCAAAATCTCATTGAAATCACCCATTAACAACCACCCAGTACCCCTAGGGACATGTAGGGATCTCATCAAGTTCCAAGTCTCCATCCTTCGATTAGCTTCCGGGTGGCCATATACTCTTGTGAAAAACCATACTCCACCCATTTGCATCTCAATAGTGGCATGAATACAGTTCTTTGAGAATTTTTGAATACTAACTATAACCTCTTTCTTCCATAATAATGCAATTCCCCCGCTTCTGCCTTCACTACTCACAGAAAAACAAGTATCAGAACCCAGACGAAACTTCAATCGATACATCTTTTGTTCATGTAATCTTGTCTCTTGCAAGAACAAGATTATGGGATCTAGTTCCCTGACTAAATCAGAGAGAACTCGAACTCCCCATGGGTTCCCAAGCCCATGGGAGTTCTAACTGAGGATATTCATGGATTCCGGCAGGGCTGATGAACAGCCTCTGTCGATACAGAATCAAAAAGTTGAAGATCAATAGACTTATCTTCCAGAGTGTGATTCTTGCTGTTTGCCCTGCCATATTGCACCTTCAGTCTCTTCTTTTCGCTATCCCCTTCTGGATCTTCCCCTGGCCTCTTTTTTGTTTCAGACACAGTTTGCAAGTTAGGTGAGTTCTCAATGACACGAGCTCGTTTCTTCCAAGTGGGCCTGGCTTTGCTGTTATTTGGTTTCGGTGGAATCCCCAGGCCTACATCTCCAAAAGGGCTTGAGTTTTGAGTTTGATGCAGGCCCATTTGGTCAATTAGTAGCCCTAGTTTTCGTTCCAGCTATGTATTACCTTCACTGCTCTTCAATTCCATAGAATCCGCACTATATCTCCCAGTCATCTCCTTTGATTGATCCATTTCATTCAATTCCAGACCCCCAGCTAATCCTTCCTTATTTTTTGGTCTCGTATCCCGCATCTTTCCATCTACGCCGCAATTGACAACTGTAATCCCAAAGGCCTGATTTGCATCATCCGGCACCGGAGTGCCACCGTGACCTCCACCCTCATCCACTAGTTACCGTTCTGTCATATCAAGGTTCATAATTGGTTGTTTTGAGTTAGGGGTAGGAAAGGCCTTATACTTGCGATTCCCAACCTCTGCTCGTAACCAGCTACCATATTGCTTCACCCCTATGTTTGAATCCAAAGCTTTTGGACATCCAGCTTGGTCATGAATAATCCTTCCACACTTTAGGCAAAACCAAGGGAGTTTTTCATATTGGATTGGCACCCAAGTCTTGATTCCTTCCAACATCACCATCCGTCCCCTCACTAGAGGTTTCCGTAAATCCATGGCAATTTTCACACGCAACGAAATCCCCCATCCCACATCATCTTCGTCAACTTCAATATCCTCTATACTGCCTATTAAACCCCCTAATTTGATACTAGTCTCCTTTGACATACCGGCAAATGGTAAATTGTGGAATTACACCCACAACGCCGCCACATCAAACTTCATTTTGCTCAATGGTATGTAACCATCGAAAGCATTCATCACGAAAATCGACCCATCAAACAGCCATGGTCTTCCCTCTTCCACCCGTAACTTATCAACGTGATTCGTAAACGTAATCACAAAGGTATTTTATCCCATCACAGTAAAAATCGCTGGCTTACTAAGCTTCCAGATCTTTCCCATAGTGGATTGAATCACTGTCTTACTTATCTACCTATCGGTCAAGATCTTCCCAATCAGACTCCAATCACCCTTCTCCATCACCATCGTTGCCCCTTCCCCATCTATATCCACTATCTCCTCCTCCTCTGCATTCAATCGTAAGCTATCCCACATTTCCTGCATTTGTTCCATGGTGACGCTCACACGCCGACTGTACACCACCTCTACTCTCGAGAGAGAAAGTAGAGAGGAGACTATTTAATAGACATATTAAAAAAAACCGAATATACAATATATGGAGTTCGCGAAATAACTGTTAGTTCTTGTGTTTCATTAAAAAAAATTAATTTAGATATTCATTTTGAGAAAATATTGAATTACATGCATCGAGTTGAGTATATTTGTTAAGAATATAATTAAGCTTCTAGTTTGCTTTATTCGAGGATGAATAAATGTTTAAGTTTTGGAGGTGTTTGATAAGATGATCAAGTGAGACATTCTGAAAATTGGGGATTGAGGAGTCACGTTTGAAAGTTGAAGGTCATCAATTGCAGTATCTAATGGTTCATCCAAACAAAAAGAGTAAACAACAACCAAATTGCACAAGTGAAAGTATAAATTTTAACAATTTGGGATCCTAATTGGAATAAAATCATGGTCCCTAGCATCTTGGACTTTTATTTTAGACCTAAATTGTGGTCCATAAATATGATTACTAACTAAGATTGATTAATTCAATTTTATATATATAAGGGGTCGAATTAAGTGAAATCAAAATTTCGGAACTACATAATCTCGAAAGTTCTCCACAAATTATATTTGTTAGGTTAATATAGATTAATATAATTTAATTAGAACTCTTGATTTATTAATTGGTTAAAGCATTAATTTTGATTGAAACTAGATTAGAATAAAAATAGAAAGTAAGTACTTAATTTATGTAGAACGATATTTGGACTCAATCATCCACTTTATTACATTGAATTTTGAAAAGGAAGAAATAACATATTGATAAATCTAACCCATGTTTCGCCTCCATTAAAATTTTAATACATTTTTCACTTTCTTCATTTCAACCACACAATAAAATAATATTATATGTAAACCTAAAAACTTTTCATTCCTTTTTAATCACACATTATCCCAAAAATTAGTATTCCAAAATACATTATTTCCAAAAATCTCATTATAATGGGGTCAAACAAGGGCCTAAAGTTTTCAAGAATGTTAAATGAACTTGCTTATGTAGGTATTAATGGATTAAAATTTTTCCTTCACATATATTATTTAGCCCCTATTTGATAATCATTATTTGAGAAAAATAAAGTTTTGAATAGTGATTTTTAGGAGAATGTGTGGTTAAAAACCTTTTATATTTACATGCAAAACATTTGTGTGTGTGTGTGTGTGTGTGTGTGTGTGTGTGTGTGTGTGAAAATAAGTACATAGAATAAAAAGTTTTCAAGTAATGGTTGTCACTATTTGATCTAAAAATTTTGAGAATATTTTTTAGATAATGTATGATTAAAAAGTAGAAAAAATTATGAATTCACTTACAAAATTATTTTTTTAAAATAGTATGTAATTAAAAATGAATTTGAAAAAAAATAGATTTTAATAAATCTCAAACAATGCTTAAAAGTAAAATTATTTTAGATGAAATTGAAAAAAAAAAAAAAAACCAAGTGCCGTATAAGTATAGCACGTGTACAAGTGCCAATTTTTATTATTACTAGTTTTTGTCCGTGCAATGCACGGACGGTATTTTTTTTTTTAAGGTACTATTAGTGTGTTAAATGTGTTGAATTCTTGTCGATAAAATATATAATTGAGTATTCGCTATGGTTACATTGGGATGAATTTTATGGCATTTGAAATAGTCATTAAGGTTTGTTATATTGCATTCAAAAGTCACTGTGCAGCAAGAAGTAAAGAAAAATTAACAGAGTAAGTAAAAATACTTATGAAACATCAAACATGATGTCTCTACTCACGAGATATTAAGACTAATGGCCCAACAGATTTTTAATGATCCTTCTAACTATAGATGTTAAACTTCAAGGTTTTACTTAGTCAATTCACCGGATTGAAAATGATTGAATACCATCAGTTACACAAGCAAATTTCAATTTATAAGTGAACTTGGAAACTTCCAACAAAGGTTTACTTACATGGTGTAAGAGCTAGATAAAGGTAAAAGGTAGCTTTTTTCTTGTCACGATTTATAAGATACTGACATGGACACTTCCGAGGAACAAATTTCGAGAGTTGGGTTTAAAGACGGAAAAGGATAAAAAAGCGCAACATGCACCAGAGAAAAAAACTGTAGTTTTTTAAGGGTTAGATACACCTGTGGTTATTGAATTCATAGTAAAATTTCACGTTGGATTTATTTTGTTTTGAATTGATCACTAATATAAATTTTGTTACAATTTGATCGGTATGTTCATGTTTGTTAGTCTCACTAACGGAGAAAGTGGCGTGGGAATCTAGTTATTTTTAAATTATACACCTGTGGTTATTGAATTCATAGTGAAATTTCACATTTTTATTTTGTTTTGAATTGGTCACTAATATAAATTTTGTTACAATTTGAATGGCATGTTCATGTTTGTTAGTCTGACTAACGGAGAAAGTGGCGTGAGAATTTAGTTATTTTTAAATTAAGCTGTCTACTAAACTGCCACGTCAACTTAGCCAAATTGAAGGACATAGACAACATGATCAAATTGTAACAAACGTTTAAGTTCAACGACCAACTTGAAATAAATATTGATTTTAGTGACATTAATTTGGAACAAAATGAAATTTAGTGACTAATATGAAATTTCACTAAAAGTTCATTTATCATTATTGTCTTCAACCCGTCTATTAAAATAGTAATAACACCAGGCTTTGGGTATAAGTTTTATCCCAATTTGATGAAAATATGTAATTAGTATACGTACCTATAGTAAGTTCACCGCCCAATATATTGTTGTACAAGTAGCCCAATAGTTCTGTTTCAAAACAAGGCGAAGTAGTTTATTAATATAAGTTCAATACATACGAAGAGAAGCTTCTTCAGAAAATATAACATAAAAAGAAAAGCAGAAAATTAAAAAAAAAAATGAAACGAAACGAAACCTTGGTGATCTACAGCAGAAGAAATACATTCGAAACGAAAAGAAACCCAAATTCCTTCAAAAAAACATTCTCAAGAATAGAGACCGAGTCGAATTTTGGGAATCTATTGAACTTTAGCAGTAACATTTTTTCCCCTCCTTTTCCAAATTTTAGCAACAGCGTAAAGTTTGTCTTAATGGGAATTCTCTATTGAACTAAATGTTGAGAAAGCACATTGAAGTCAATTAACAAAATTAGCCTTGCCATGACGTTTTGCAGAAAGGAAGTTACATATTGCACAATTCTTCCCTTAATGACATGTGAAAGAGAGATATTCTGCATAAAGACAAAAGGCATACCTGGCCTTTCTGGCAACTTTAAGGATATATTTACTGAACCAGTTAATCAACAGTATGAACGAAATAATTTGCTTAGGAGCTTACATGAAGGCCAAGTGACTCTGCTGAAAGTTTAAAAATGTGTATGAATGTTAAATTTTTTTGAAGAAAAGAAAAATGCAAAAGAGGGTTTTCAGGTTAACTTATCGTGAGCAGCTTCAGCTTCTGGTACCAGATGTATTTCTAATGAAGTAGAATTAGGGAGTAAATAATGTGCAGGTGGTAGTTAAAATGAAATATGCATTTAAGAAGACTATTCCTTATTGATAATAAAATAAGTTTCATATAATAAAGGCAGCCACTGTACAAGTAGTGTTCCATGTCACGTTTGAGTATTTACATCTGTAAAAACAAAAAAGATATCAAAATATTTAAAGCAACTTTTTCAACTCAGAAATGTGAACTCGTGAAACAGTTAGTTAAGTCTTAACTAACGACTTAACATCAGTTTGCTGCAGAGTTGCGAATTAGGTTGCTTTTCTTCAGGACTGTAGAAATGACACATTGTTGGACTACCTTCCGTAAAAAAAGAAACTTGCATTTTTTCACTATGGTTTTTTTCCCGGAGTCAAGAACATTGGGTTGTTCATCTGATTCATTGTCTTTGTTTGTCTTCATTTTCTTGTTTGAGCCACTCTCAGCTTTTTCATCTGGAATTTGGAAGAGAGCCCTCTTTGCATTTAGTGTAGTTACTTACTTGGTCTTTGTGGAAACTTGGTTGTCTGTTATGTACATCTTTTTTTGCCTTTTGTGGTTGTTCTTTTTTTTTTTCTTTTTCTTTTTTTTTTTTTGAACTATCATCTGTTGTGATTGAACAATTGATATTGCTAGTTGCAAGAGAGGAATCCAGATCCATGATTGTATTTTAAGACTTGACATTAGAGACTGTTATTGAAGAATTGAATATGAAGATTATTTCATATCAGTATTCAGGTGGACTTTGTCTTTTTGGTGTCACTTATAGGTAGAAGATTTGTTCCTCTTCTTTCTCAGTCCTTATCACATCGCTTAGTTGTGCATTCGGATCCTACTATATGATGATTGTGCTTGAGTGTGATGTGTTTACGTATGGGAAAAAAACTGTTAAAGAGTTTAGTGGTACTTGGGGTTGGTCTTTTCAAATGGTTCATTATTTCTATAACATTAGCTTCCAATAACGTTTATGTCGTTTGGCCTATCATGCTTGCATCCAATCCTCCATATCTGTCTTCAAGGTGCACAAAATCATTTGCTCTATGTAGAGAAGTTCATGAAATTACATACTATGTTTTGATGAATGAAGTGTTGCTTGTAATTAACAGTTGATATATGTTCAGAGGTGCATCTTACCTTGGTACTGCTTTAGCATGTTCAGACTTGCAGAAACGACATTTACGAATTTGTCCCAAGTCTAGATGTTTTCTTACAATTACTATAGGACATGTACCAAAATCTTTGGTACATTGCGGTAATTTTTCATTGGGCTTTTACCTAATAGAATTTTTTCTATAGGTAAAAAGGTTTGTAGAATTAGATGAGAAATATAGTAGTCACAAAAATTGTAGGTGGTTTTGTAGTATTGATTATAGATAATAATGTGTGTAGTGTATATTTAGTTAAGTTTAATTAAGTGATTGTGAAATTACTCCTTGGTAAACTCCTTGTAAATTAGCAATTGATGTGAATTTATTTTCATGTGGAGGTGAATTTTCTGGTGGTGTCACTGCAACGAATGACTTATCTTCAGTTAGTTTGTCAAGCTTTTCTTTGTTTGTTTTAATCCTGTAGTAAAGAAGACAAACAATTAAGTACGGAATTTACTATTATCAATAAATTGTATAAAGACGGCAAAGCTAAAGAAGTTTCTTAGTCGTGCTTGATGACCATTCTTTGTAATCTGCAACTGCCAAAATTCCCGCGATAATGAAAAAAGTGATGTTGACTTTGGTAGAAAGTGTAACGCCTAAAAAAAAAGAACGCGTGAATTATATTATTAGTTTTTTTTTTTTTTTTTTTTTTTTTTTTTTTTTTTTTTTTTTTTTTTNTTTTTTTTTTTTTTTTTTTTTTTTTTGTAATTTGTAATATTATTGTAAAGGAAATGTCGTGTTTGTATTTTGTTTACAACGATGAAGAGACTTTCAGATTGGTTGCCATTTGATAGGTTTGCTTCCAAGCTTTTGTATTTTGGTAATGCATTCCCTTTGGACAAAAGTGTCCCACTGTGTTTGCATCACAGTCTAGAAATGTTTGTCTATCGATATAACATCTTGAAGACATGCCTCTGTGCCGAAGTGGCTTTGGATAACCCTTTTCCGACGAACTTCTATAGCAATGCCTATTGCATAACGGTCTGGAAATATTTATCTATTAAGTATAACATCTTGAAGACATGCTTCTCTGCCGAAGTGGGTCTGGATAATCCTTTTCTGACGGACTTCTATAGCAATGCCTATAACACCTGTAGCAAGTGAAAGAAATTGTAATGTTACGTATTTTGTATATGGTAAAGCTAAATATGAAGAAAACAATTATGAAATATTAAATGGAATTATATCGATTGTAAGTTGTGTATTTGGAACTATACTTATGTCTGCACCAATATCCATGTATCGTTCTAGTTGGTTAAACGGGGTTTGGTCGTATCTTGAAATGAGGAAGTTAAGATTATCCTCATGAAGTTCTTCTATCTTCGTCTTCCTTGTTAAGCTCCAGATTTTATCTTGAAGTGAGCCTTTGAACTCATTTTTGTTGTCTTTCACTGTTGCGTTTGACAACATGTATGTTTTCCCCAGTTTGAGTTCATCCGCAAAAGCGGTAATGTTTGCATCGTAGAGAACAGATGTGACTTTGTTACCCTGTTGAAACATGGAATTGAGATAAATATAGCAAAAGAAACATTCATAATAGAAATGAGGATATTATTATGGTTATATATATATAAACAACCATATTAATAATTTACATATCATTAGAAATTAGTTAATCCCTACATATTTTCGCATACTAACTTTACAAAAAAGAAAAATAAATTGCACTAACAACTGCGGCCTTATATACTTCTATACAACTTCATCTTTTTATTTCTCTAGCAAGTATAAGATGACCAACTAGAACAAATTTTGTATAATATAATATAATATAATATAAAATAACATAAATATTTTACAAGTGACACTTGTATACATTAAGAGATGACACTTGCATACATTAAGATACATTAAGAGATGATACCAACATTTCATGGAAGACTTTTCCAACTCTATATACATAAACTACCTTCACAGACATCTTTTATTAAGCTTACTCATGATGAATAATTGCCTCAATACGTGTGAATCTTCTCATCCACAAGAGGAAGTATTTTACTAGATACATGTGTTAGCACTTCAATCCTTCTCTCTAAAAAACAGCCTAGTGTATAGTTAAAAATTAAAAGCAATTACTTTACTATTACTCTCCCCTGCATGTTCTATAAATACCCACACTCCTTCAACATCTAACCTCAACAATACATCACAAATATCATAGTCTCTAGTTACAGCTAACAACTATTTCAAAACTCATCTTTATTTCATTTCATTACTGGTACATTACTATTTTTTTATTTTAGTTATCTTTCAATCAAGAACAAGAAATCATACCAAATTCTTACTGGAAACATAAAATTTCAAAAAAGTTTCAATCATTCTCTCTACAAAATAACCAAGTGTATAGCTGCAAATTAAAAGCAATTATTTTACTATAACTCTCTTCTACATGTTCTATAAATACTCACACTTACTCCTTTAGCATCTAACCTCAACAATACATCACGGTCTCCAATTACAGCTACCAACGCTTTCAAAACTCATCTTTATCCCATTACTGGCAAGTTCTTTTCACATTACTACTTTTTTATTTTAGTTATCTTTTAATAAAAAACAAGAAATTATATCAAATTCTTACAGGAAACATAAAATTTCAAAAAAAAATTACTATTTAGATTATGTAATAAATTTTCTTATTAGAAATGTTAGTAAAGTTTTTTACAACGACTTCAATATAATATTGACAGTCACAACTATATATCATCTAACTTATTTTTAATGTAACTGAAAGATATCAATAATGGCTGCAATTTATAAACTTATCCCACAAATTTCCACGTTTGAGAAGAATTGGTCCGCAAAAGTCATAGCTTCAGTATATATATATACTAGGTGCAAGCAACGTGCAATACACGTTTGCTTAGTTTATATTTAATATTTTTGTTTAATAATTGATTTGTTATTAATAAAGATGTAATTTTTTTTGGTTAATTAAGGGCGTGTCTGGGCGCGTTGCAAGGAGGAAGGAAAATTGATTATGTTACCGTTTTTTTTT
>CAIGRT010193161.1:0-18699 GCA_903798405.1 Fraxinus platypoda | reverse complement strand
TTGTGTGTAGATTAATTATAAATTAGTATAATCAATTAAACAACATAAGTATAAGAAGAGATTTAGAAAACAAGTGTTAGGGAGTCACGTCAAGGACGTTGTCCTAGAGCCGTGTTGTCTTCCGGTACTTGGGCACTACACGACTCCAAAATAAAATCCATGTGACTTAGAGTCTTGCTCCTTCTATTGGCACGATCATGGGGAGATAAAGAACGAATATTTATCGAATTGTCAAAACTATAAAAAATAATATATAAGTGTAGATAGTATTCTATCAAGTTATCTTTTTCCCGTTATGTTTAACCCCATGAAAATCACTCCCTTTAATAGAGAGAAATTTAACCACCACAATTAATGAAAAAAAAAAATATGAGTTACTATCATATTATTGCATTTAGGGATGGCAAGGGCTGAGCAAATAGACACCCGGACTTAGTTGAATCATTTGACGAGCCAAGCTCGGCTCATGTTTTAAAACTAAGTTATGTTTGACCCATTGACTCGTGGACCTCATCAACTGAGTCGAGCTGGGCGACCCATGAGCCCAAAACGAGTCGGCTTATGAGACAATGCCCATGAATTGGCTCATGAAAAAGAGTGTCCGACTCAGTCCAAAACCTGCTTTAAAACGAGCCTGAAGTGTCCATGGATCGGGCTAAGTCCAAGAACATTTCGACCCTTTTGCACACCTAATTTACACATGTTAGTAGTTGACAGCTAAATAGTACTGTTAGACAAAAAAGTATAAAATTTCATATATTGTACTCTCCTATTACTCGTAAAAAGGAGTTTTATGTTTCTAAATTTCTTGAAGAAACACGGCCACAATTCATTTTCTGAGTGCGGATTGGGGAGGGAGGTACACATCCTTGAACCGTTGGCCTCAGTAGAAACAACAATTCGTAACCAATTGGGTCAAGAAAAATTCGTAGCATATTTTGTTCATTTACAGTATGGATCAAGAATACACCAATGCAAATGAAAATGAGCCTAACGCCAACCTAATTGAGTCCATAATGAAAGCCCCGTTTGTTAAATATATGGGCCTATAATTGGGCCAAATGTATAGACTACCCCCCAAGTTCAGGATCTGCCCAATAGTTGTAACGGTCGAAAAATGAAGCCACCTGGTTTTCCGTTGCGCCGCTCATTCACTCTCTCTAGAGATTCTTTCAAAACAAAATCCATCTTCTTCTTCTGATCATTCACAAATTATCATTTTCTCGTTTTTCTTGGGGAGGAATTTTCGGCATTAATTTTCTTCCTCTGTTTCTCAAGCCATTTTTGCAAATCTTCAACCAGGTACCCTTTTTTGAGGTTAATTCAATTTTTTTTTTCTGTTTTCAATTATTAATTCATGAAATCTATGGGCATTCATTTTATTTATTGAGATCAGTTTTTGTTTTGTTTTTGTTGATGTTTAACTATACACGGCATTGCATTGGAAGTGTGTTGATTTTGTGGGAATTGAAATTTTTGAAAAAGATTTTTTGTAACCCTTATTTATCATTTCTATTACGATGTGATTCTTTATTTTAGAAGGATTGCTTGTTTAATTTCTAAATCTTGAATGCTTCCATATTGTACGAGCAAAATTCAAAACATGAAATTAATCCTTCGAATTAAAGAGAGTGGGTTATGTTGACTGTTTAATCTTGATTGTGCATTCATTATCCATTTTAATTTTCTAGAAATTATTTGTCCTTTTTCAAGTGATGCAGTTGAATTTCTGTTCCATTCCAATCTTCAAGGGACGCTTGTTTTAGAACGGAATTCGATATAGTTAGTTACTCAACTCCCTACCGAATTTTGCAAAAATGTTTGGCTTTATGAAATCACCCGCAAATAAGCTTCCTACACAAAAATCAGTTGACCCTTCAAACCCTTTCGATTCTGATACATCAGATAAGAAAAATGCTATTACAGCTTCAAGAAGAACTTCTTCCGAACCAATACTTCCAGATTTAAAATCTAACAATTTTGATGATGACGATGATTATTTTGGGAGAGGTCCACCTTCTAAAAACAAACAAAAGAAGGATCTTGAAACCATGTCTGTTCAAGAATTGGAGAGTTATGCTGTGAACCAGGCTGAGGAGACCACTAAATCTGCGAACACCTGCTTGAAGATTGCAGAGGATATTAGACAGGATGCCACTCGGACCCTTGATACCTTGCATCAACAGGGTGAGCAAATCCACAGGACCCACGAGATGGCTGTAGATATGGACCGAGACTTGAGCCGGGTACACTCACTTACAGCTGATCTTGTATTCAAATTTTTTGTTGCAAAAATATCGGCTTTATGTCATGACACATGAGAGGACTACCCCAAGGTCTCTATGCGTTCAAAATGAAATGTGTAACATTCTTCAAAGATCAAAGTGTGAATTTGAATTCCAGAACACCAATTAGATTCCCAACTAGTAGTAAAAAATTATGATCTATATACCAGATTAATAATCTTCTTGTAAATTATTTTATGAACTTTGATTCTTGAAAGTTGATCCATTTGAGCACTACATTATTAAACCATCTATATTGAGATAATTCTGGTTGTTTCCAATATAGTTTTTTCTCTACTTTATTAAGATAGTGGACCTTGTCCTAATTATATGAGACGGGACACCACCCTGCACTAGTTATATTGGGACTAGATGCTTGTTGTTCCTCTATGGCATGTTTGGCATGCATGAATGGACATCATTAAGAATAAATGGGAAACTAAAATGTGTCTATTTGTCTTGTCTAAAACATTCCAGTCAAGCCTAGCAAACATATGCTTACTGTTCTTATTTAGCACTTGTTTGATTTTTATCTTTTCAAAATCACTTTTCTCAAACTCATTTTTAACCGTACATTCTCCTAATAAAATAATTTTGTACGTGTATCCCTAACTTTTCATTACTTTTTAACTATACATTTTCCAAAAAAATATCACTCATCACATAATCACTTTTCAGAAAATCTAAATCAAACAAGGGCTTAATCTCATTATGTATTCCTTCATTTTTGTAGTAGCTTTCTCTAGTGACAATGGGCATATGTTTTGGTTTTAGGGCGAGAAATTATTGAATAATCTTGGGGGCATGTTTTCCAAGCCTTGGAAACCGAAGAAGATACAGAACATCACAGGTCCGCTAACTTCAAAAGGTCTTTTGTGCTTCCCCTTTTATTGTCCTAATAGCTTTATAAATGAGATTAACACTTAATTGAAACTTAGTATATAGATAATGCATTTGCTTAATAAATTGGTTCCTTGTTTGGAGATGTCATATCTGATGAGTGTGTGCATTTGACAGATGATAATGACAAAGGAAAGCGAGCTAGCAAAGAGCAACGGGAAAAGTTAGGTTTGGCTCCTGTCCATAAAGGTTCTCGTACACCTCCTCCCCAACCAACAGATGCCATGCAACAAGTTGAGGTATGTGTTTGTTGTGTAACATAGTATGACAGCAATAATACAATATACTATGTCCATTGTCTAGTTTTATCGTGATTATTAACATGGATTTGATACCAGTTTGAGAAGGCAAAGCAAGATGATGCCCTTTCAGACCTCAGCAATATATTGGGTGACTTGAAGGGTATGGCTTTCGACATGGGATCTGAACTTGATAGGTAACTTATTCTTTTTAATCGTAAGGCTGCAAGTTCACGTTTTGTCATTAGACCATATCTGGACAGTCTTTATCTTCTTTAATGGCCCGTTTATCTCTCACCGAGGTCACTAGTTTAATTTTCATTTTTTTTTCTATTGATGGATTGTGTCTTATAATAAGTCTGCATGAAACAGGCAAAACAAGGCCTTTGATCACCTTTCAGATGATGTTGATGAACTAAATTCTCGAGTGAAAGGTGCCAGTCAACGCGCTCGTAAACTGGTTGGGAAGTAAGAGAACTTGGTTTGAATGCGAGTAGCTTATATTCTTTGTTTCTTTTTGTTAATAATACAATAAATACCGGACCTCAAAACTCTGTCCATCCAGATTCCAGAGTAATTGTTTTGTTAACTTTTAGGACAAATGTCCAACTTCTTGTAATTTGCACAAATAACAGAATTTTGTTCAAGATGTAGTTGCACAGTTAATCATTTGCTTGCAATAGCAGAATTTTGTACTATTCTCAGCAAATTGTACTAATTTTTTTGTATAGAATTTGTATTGTTCTTAGCACAGTATCTATTTTAGCTCGTCTCATCGAAAAGATTGGATTGGATTGCAATGTACAGTACAAAATATACGGTTAATATTGTTGATCATTTGAAACCAACTGATCTCCTACACATTATTGAATTGTCAAAAATTGTAGGTTCGACATGTGACGTGTGACATCCACCATAAATAGGAAATCATTTCTATTGAAACCAAATAGAAAGAATAAAACCAAGAAAACAGATCCCTACCCCGACACCCCACCCTTAAACTCTTGCATGCATAATTGTTCCATAGCCTACAAGTCAATTCAAAATCAAATTACATTATAAATTACCACATATTGTCATTGAAAATAATTTCATAAAAAAAAAAAAAAACACCGAAAGGTCAAAACATTTTGGCCCATGATGCGAGCCAATGAAAAAAGAATAAATGATTTAAATTGGCCTAGCCGGGATATTTTTATGATTTAGGCCCGACACAATTTAAGGAATTTTTAAACCGAAATTACTAACCTGAACAACGNAAAAAAAAAAAAAAAAACACCGATAGGGCTTAACAAAGACCCTCCTATTTTTAATAAGCAAAAAAGATGCAACAAATATAAAAGTTCTACAAAATATTTTTCACCTGTTTCAAAGCCCCTGTTTGTCTACCATTTTTCAAAACATTGTTTTCTACAGTAATCAATCTCCACCACACATTCAAATAATAAAATATTCTACACATAAACCAATAAAGTTTCTTTCAATTTTAACCACACATTCTCAAAAAAATACTATTCAAAACATCATTCATTCTCCCATAATAAGAGACAAACAAACTCAAAGTATGTTAACAAAATATTTGAATAGAAACCATTGTCAAAGTCAATATGTAATGAATTTTTATTACAATTAAAATGTGATAAAAATATAATTAGCTGTTTGAATATACGCATGATTTAGTGAAAGATTGTGATTGGTGGAACTGTAAATTTCAAGATTGTGATTGGTGGAACAGTAAATTTCATGAAGTGCCTCATTTCCTTTTGTTATTATCAAGATTTTCATCAAAATTTTCTTGAGTATATATACACATCTATAACTTCCACCACCAAACAAATCTCTCTCTCTCTCTCTAGCACAATGAAGATCTCTCTATCCGTTCTTCTCATTCTGATCACTCTATTTTCCGTTTCTTATGCCCAGAGCCACCATCACGACCGGCAGCAGGTGGTGCGCTACCCAAAATCCTCCCAAACCGTGCCGCACATCCGTTTTCAACTCCAAAGAACCAGCCACTGCCCACCATTCCCGCCGCCACCTCCATCTCCGGATGATTACGAAATTGATCCAAGATATGGTGTCGAGAAAAGATTAGTCCCTTCTGGCCCTAACCTTCTTCATAACTGAATTCTACATCCTTCACTTCTTCATTGCCATGGTTTTTTCTCACCTCCTCCATCATTTTTTTTTTATTTCTTGAACATCATTCAGGTACTAGGCATTAACGAAACCATTTTTCGTAATCTTTCGTATTATCTTTGGCAGGGTGTGTCGTCCATTGTACCGTCCACTACAATCTAATATGAACGACTGAAGTCAGTTATTTGTTGGTTTACATGCAGAAATATCTATTTCCAAGCTTGTTCTTGGATTTGCATGAGAATGGGTCAACGATTTAAGCAGAGTGAAAGCAGCAAAAACAACCCTGCAGTATTTCCTAGTTATTTTGTTTAGGGTTCAAATTCTAGGAGAGGTGAGAAGTTTCAAGAAAAACCATTCAATTTCTTGGTTTAATGGGGGGAAAATAGTCTATTCAAGTGCTTTGTATCGTGTAGCGTTAGATAGGATAGTGTATATATAGTTATCCTTTTGTGTAATGCTATTCACCATAGCTGATATTAAGTATGAATCTAGACGACAATGACATTAAATGATAGATTTATTTAAATGTAAAGTGACATGACTCTTTTAATTCAACCTATAAAGTTTAACCACTTAAACTGGTGTTTTAGCATCATCAGTGCTAGATAACATTATTCTATCCTTTATCGTCGAATATACGAATTATATTTCTTTCGGTCTCCTTTTTGCTTTTCTTTTCTACAATTTACATTGATGGAAGTATGTGTTTTGAGTAATGTTATTTAGCACTAATGATATTACAATACCAGTCTAGATATCACTAAGTTTCAGTAAATGATGTAGATTAAATGAATCATAATTTTACATTTAATTGAATATATCACATGATGCCACATAGACTGATGCTCTAATATCACTAATAGTATTGCCCGATTAAGTAAAAAATTTAATCTAAGTCAACAATCATTTTTTACCATATATTTATTAGGGCCCACAACTTTTCAATCATATATTTCATCAAATTTTATCGAAATCTAATAAAAAATTGATTTTAATCTCCACCAAAGGCTATATAATATTATTAATTTGTTTTACCTCTTTTGTGATTTTGTCACTTGCATTGATGGATGCAAATAGTTATCTTTATCATCGAATGTGGTTGTACATATTTGTATGTGGATAAAATGGTTGGTGTTTGGTGTAATTAAAAATCAATTTTTTAGGAGTTTTTAATAAAAGTTGATGAAATGTATAATAGAAAGGTTATGAATTTCATTAAATATGTTGTTAAAATTAATTATTTATTTTGACCTAAACTTTTAGCAATTATTTAAGCTACGCCAAACATGGACTAAAGCACGTTCAACTGGAAGTTGTATACGGTGTTGTATAGTGGAAATTATAATACCATTGTTTGATAGGAAGTAAAATTTAGATTTTAATCTAAATTTAAATTAATAATTAATTTTAATTACATATTTTATCAATCAATAATTTTTTAATTACACGTTTTATAAACATTTATCAAAATTTGAAAAAAGAAAAGAAAAAATCTAATTTATTAAACAAGGATAATATAATAGAGACGAAAAACCACCGACGAAAACAGGCCCTTTTCACAAGACGTCTCTCCCTCTCTCTGATCTCTACGTAAGCCCGTCCATCGGAGGGTAAAATAATCAAATGGCGAATCGTCTCCGGCAAATTTCTTCAGCATTTTATCTTTTCCTCTTACTTCATTGCCCCCTGATTGTCGCCGTTAACTGCAAGACTCTCAAACGAGACGGTAAATTTCCTTATTGATTCCTTTTGTCAATTACAATCAACCTTTTTACGATCGTGTGTAGTGTTAAACTTCCTGCATTTCTTCAAAAATTGAGCTGATCTGACTCAAAATTGTTTATATTATTTGAATTAGATTTATTTCAAGGTAATTGGTGATCACGGATCTGCTAATCCGCTTTGTAGTTATTCATTTACTGTGATTGAATTGTTTGGATCGACATTTATTACTGTACATTAGTTAAATATTAAGTGGCGTTGCTAAAACTTGATGATTATATAAGAACTTTATTTTAGTGGAGTGAAGTATTGTTTAGTTAGTTACTCTTAAACTGAGCTGATCCCAATCAACATTATGGTGGAATTGGATTTATTTCAAGGTAAATGGTGATAGTGAGTCTGCTTTTTACTAGCGTTTTTACCGTGATTGAATTGTTTGGATTGAAGTTTATCACAGTACATATATGTTTTATTTAAGCTTGCAGTGCTAAAACGCGATGACCGTTGATGTTCAAAGCATATTCGTAAGTTAATTATGTGAAGTGAATTATTTTTTATTTAGTTTCATGAAAATTAATGCAGCCGAAGCTTTAATCTTCGTCGTTAACTGCAAGACCTTAAATTTCCTGATTTATTCCTTTTATGAATTACATTTACCCTTTTTAATATTGTATAATACTCACTTTTTGATCCGAATCAATTTTATTTCTATTTATTGGAATTTGATTTGTTTCAAGGTAAATGTTGATCATGGCTATGCTTTTTCACTATATCATATACTGTGATTGAATTCTTTGGACTGAATTTTTTCTGTACATGATATTATATTAGTAAAAGTTTAACACAGTGGTGCTAAAACTTGATGATTATTAATGTGTGAAGTATATTTGTACTTTATTCGGTGGAGTGAATTATTGTGTTAGTTAGTTTCATGAGCATAAATTACTAGGTTTTGATGCAACATATTATGCTGTTGATCTTGTACTTCTCTCTGGCCAAAGAGAGGAAAAAAAACTAATATAAAGTGTTGGGATTTGTTGTGGACTAAATTTAGTGCCACCCTTAATTTATTTTTCAGTTTCATTACTGGAACTGAGAGTATCTGAGTAGTGGGTTATGTTATTTGAACTGAAAAATAGAGAAATTGTGGAGCAGTGCTAGATGGGTTTGTGTACTTGTCAATTTGTGACGCATGTTTGTATGCTGATTAAATTTTGTTTGTGTTATTAATCGCAGTTAAAGCATTAAATGAAATAAAGGCATCACTGGGATGGAGAGTGGTATATGCTTGGGTTGGTGATGATCCTTGTGGAGATGGTGATTTGCCCCCGTGGTCTGGTGTCACATGTACCACTGTGAGTGGTGGCGACTATAGAGTTGTTACGGAATTGTGAGTTTCTTGTCACTCTGCATTTTATCTTATAATTATTGTGAAATATTAGAGTCATCTAATATTTGGAACTTCCTGAATTCTGCATTCACTTTTTTTCCTAATTTCATTTCCATTTATCTTGCAGGGAAGTTTATGCAGTCTCTATTGTCGGTCCTTTCCCACTTGTGGTTACCAATCTGATTGATCTTACTAGGCTGTATGGTCCTTTATTTTTTGCTTATATGAGATTTTCTTTCTCACTTTGAAATTTTATATATGAGAAAGTTGGAATAGTGTAGAATGACTACATCGAAAACACTTGATTTAAGATAATCGTGAACTCTTAATGTGTACAATAAGAAACGGGCTTTTCCCTTATAATCATGTCATCAGGGGCAAACTCTATTCCAATTGTCTATGCATCTTCTTCTATTTTTCATCCCCTTTCAAGTGTATGAAATCTTTATTGTTATTCCTTATGGCAGGGATCTACACAACAACAAACTCACTGGGCCAATTCCACCTCAAATTGGGCGGTTGAAGCATCTTAAGATACTGTACGGCCTTTTACTTTCTCATATATTGACAATAACCTTGTACTTTATGTTTTTTATACATGTAGTATGTCAAGGATTCATTTCTCAGATTTTCTTTCAATTTCGAGATAGAGAGCAAGTTCTTCTAGGTCCGAAGACACTTCAAATAAGTTAGATGCATATAACATGTTATTCCAAGGTGGATCATATGGGAATAAGTGCTCACATGAACTGCATAATTTTACTGCACACAAAAACTTAAGTCCTTACTAGTGTTTATGATCTCTATAATGGAGGTAAAGTTGATACTCAGATGCTGATGCATTAGCTCATTTCGTTTTTGAATAACTTTAATGCAAGTCAAACATATTTGGTATGCTTTATATAACTTTATGATCAATACAAGTATTGGATGTATGCAAAGACCTTGTCACGTACTTGGTAGTGTCCATGCTTTTGGCGTAATGAAAGCCCTAGCTTTTTTGCTTCTTAAACAACTACATGTACATTATTACGAATTTTTCCTCTTCCCTTGAACTGAGGAAGGGAAATATCCGTGATGATATGGATGATCCCTCATTATCTCTGTTCTCAATAATTTTTTAAGCAAATAAGATGTCTTGCTAACTTGTTTCTTTAGTTCAATTTATGTTATTGTCATCCCATTCCAAATATATTTCAGCCAAATTTTTCCATTAGGAAAACAGTATGTAAAAACTGAAAGAAAATCATTATTTTGCTTGGTGAAACAGTATATTCCAGTTAAGTTAATCTGCGTTACCTTCAGTTTTTTTGAATAATATCATTGATTTCAGCTCCATTATTGCGTGTTTTTAGTATTATCACCATCTGTTATTCTGGAAAAGTCCAAAGTGTGAAATAATTCAGTCCTTAAATTTAAAACTAAGATTCTGTCATTTGACATTTTATCTTACACATTCAGATTCTGCCTATATTTATTCTGTATAAATTTTGTAGCTTTCTGAATTTATTTATTTTTTACATTTTATTTCCTCTCAGTAATTTGAGGTGGAATAAGCTGCAAGATTCCATTCCTCCAGAAATTGGTGAACTAAAGCAGTTAACCCATCTGTGAGTGATATTGAAATTTTGAGAATATCTAGTTCTTCCAAAAACCATTATTGTTCCAAACTTTATTCTTCCAAATTAACTGGTTCTTGTTTGAAAACCTCTGCAGTTATTTGAGTTTTAATAGCTTCAAAGGTGAAATCCCAAAGGAGCTTGCAAATCTTCCTGAACTTCGTTATCTCCAACTTCATGAAAATCGGCTGACTGGGAGAATTCCTCCTGAATTGGGAACTTTGCCAAACCTGCGGCACTTGTAACATTTTCTTTCAACTGTGTATTTGTGTGCTATTTGTCAACTTCCTCAGATTAGCTGATTTAAGTTTCAATGTATTTCTAGGGATGTTGGTAACAACCATTTGGTTGGGACAATAAGGGAACTCATACGAATCGAGGGATGCTTCCCAGCTCTTCGTAACCTGTATGCTAATTTAACTTGGCAGTAATTTGATTGATTGTTTTATCTCTGTGCTAACTCCATTAATTAAGGACTAACTTTGAGAATTTCCATTGTTTATAATTTTCAGATATCTTAATAACAACTATCTAACTGGAGGTATTCCAGCACAGCTTGCAAATTTGGCAAAATTGGAGATCTTGTAAGTTCCTGTATTTACGGGGAATTTTGGGCTGTTTATTGGTTGCTGAATCCATTGTTTTTTTGCAATACGTTAATTGCTTGTCTTTCTTGTAGATATCTATCTGGAAACAAAATGTCTGGAATCATACCATCTGGTCTTGCTCATATACCTCAATTGACTTATTTGTAAGTGGGCTTTTCTCGACTCCTTTCTTATATTAATTGATGTTACCGGATGTCGTTTTTCAGCTTTGGAGGTAGTTGAAATATTTCTTTAAAATGATAAAAAAGCCTTGGCATCTGATAATCAGATTTAATGAATGATCTAAGTTTAGTCACATGGTGAACAACCGGGATACGATATGAAACTGCTCCGAATGATATAAGCTTACACTCTATCTTTGTACTGGTAGTTGATGAGGAATATTTAGTGTCAAGTGTCAACACAGGTTTTCCTTTAGGTTGTGGCACTGCTGTTAAGATCATAGCAACTGACTTAAACGTTAACAAATGGGTTTGCTCAGGATTTTGTTGAACGCATTTTCCCATAGTATCAAAAGATGCGATTCACTATTATGATCCGACTCCATAAGAGCTTATTATTGCTCTGTATGTGTGTGTTTTCCTCTTTTTAACCACCTGTGTCAGTTTTAAACCTGTTTCTAGAGGCCATAGCTTACAAGGGATAATTGGGATAACTTAGTGACCTTATGGTTTTAGTAATAATGAGAGGGTGGCCTTATGAAAACAATGACAAAGTAATTTGCCTATATGTTTTTCTTTTAAGAAAGTCGAGGTCTTTGAGAGTTTTCACATTTGGTTATGTTTATGGTAAAATTCAGATATAGAATTTTGCTTTATGAAAGATTAATATGGTTCCTGAATAACCGTACAAAGAGGCCTGCAGATCCTTTGATGTTTAGGTTTTCACGAGAAATTCTTTTTCTTGAAGATTACAATTATAGATAAATCTTAAGGGTTAAAACGTCGTGTGCTGATAAGCCCTAGTGAGATTTGAGGGTGAAGCAAAGTTGCGTGAGAGCGAGGCTCTCTTCACTTGAGATTCTCCGTTAGTCAACATTGCTTGGTCCTTTTTCTATCTCACGCGAACTGGTAATTTCCTCACGCTTCATGTTGTAGGCTTCTCAACTTCCTAAGGAATACTATCATTAAGCCACAAGGGACGGTGTAGAATGGGAAGTGAATAGCCCTTGTTTGAGCCCCATTTTTGGGCAAAAAATGCATTTTTGAATAGTGTTTTGTTGTAGATTGTGTGGTTAAAAAGTAAGGAAAACTTTTCGATTTACGTGTAATATTATTTTATAGGAGAATGTGTGATTGAAAATGAGTTTTGAAAAAATGAATTTTTGAAAAATTTGGGCTCAAACATAGGCTTATTGTAAATGCATAACTCTGAGATCATTTTCAGTGACCCAAACTATTTTTCTAATTCAGGTATCTGGATCACAATCAATTTTCCGGTAGGATTCCTGATGCCTTCTACAAGCACCCATTCTTAAAGGAAATGTGAGTTTAGCTACAGCAATTCCTACTTAATTTCTACAACAGTCTCTCAGGTAACTCATTTGATTTTCATGGCAGGTACATCGAAGGAAATTCATTCCGGCCAGGCGTGAACCCAATTGGTTTCCACAAAGTCCTAGAACTTTCAGACTCGGACTTTGTAGTTTAGACAAGACTCAAGAGGATAAACTCAAGTTGATTAGTTTTGGTTGTTAGTAGTAGTTTTTTGTTATAAGGATCCATCTACCACGTCCGAAGGTTATGCTCGCATTCCCCGTTGCTCATTCGAAGCGTTGATGAGTTACTAGGATCATAAGTTGTGTGTACTGTAGATAAATACATGCTTCACATAGAAATTTGCTTTATTATTATTTATTTGTTGTCTATTTATTATTTTACTGCTGGACTTAACCATTGGTGAAAACTATTGTTTCGCCCCCATTTTTGACAGTGAAAATGGGTGAGAAAGATTGGAATTGAACTGGGCAGAATCCATATGATCAACGAAATAGCCATGATTAACTCGTATAGCATATGTTAAATATGCACTCCCTAAATGATAAGTGGATGTGATGCTCTGGACGCGTAACATTCTCATATTCTTCATCGAAGTAATCGATGCATAGCTTCTTACGAAAATAAGGCAACAAACAATTAACTTAATTTTGCACAAAAACATCATCAAGGACAAAAATTGCTAATTAATGAAAGGTTAAGGATAAAAATGTGATGAAAATGTTTGGGACATAAATATAATAACGAACAAAGGTTACTGTTCTATAATATAAATAAAATGTGATACATTTATACAAACAGGTTGTGCTACGTATATATAATGGTTTACATAAACATGAAGTGGTGAGATATGAATGAGTTAAAATTTCTTCTATCAAATAAAAAAAAAGAAAACTTCTTCACTCTCTTTTTGTATATCATGATTTACAAAATGATGATATGGAAAAGAGGGAATGAGGAAAAAACATAGAAGGAAAAAAAGAGTAATGTTATTCATAGTCGCAACTGCAAAGTTATCCTTATGTAGCAGTTTATTATTTGTGGTATTATCTTGTTATTTGAAGCAATAAAATTATAGAAAATTAATGTATCAAATAACAAGTTATCAATTTGTATGACAACTGCAGTGAATATCATTATTAAAAAAAATAAAGAGATTGAACATATGTCATGTCAACACAATGAAGTTTTTGGAAAAGTTCAATGATTTTACTTCAAGATTCAAACATCATTTTGTTGAAAGTAAAATTCGTTCAGAGACGAACAGATCGAATTACAAATATATTAATTATATTTATGGACAAATATGTGGGTATTTACTATCATAAAAAGTAGTGCTATTTGTACATCATCGTGTACAGATAGATTACTCGAGCCATCTATTTGTACACCGTTATGTACATAATGATATACAAATAGCATTATTCATAATTTTAAGCATATGAATAAATGGATGTAAAAAAAAAAAAAAAAATTTCAAATTAAATTTGTAAATAAAAATAGATTTAATTTAATTTAATTATTACACTGCTAAGTGGGATCAGAATTTTAGCCAAATTTTCTTCTTCTTTTTTTTTTTTCCTTTTTTTTATTATCCATATTTTTCCTTTTTTTTTCTTTCTTTTGACAAGAAATTCAATATAGATAAACATTCTGACCATATTATGAAGGATGTCCATATCGGCTCCTTAGATTAATAGCCGTGCAAGACTGAGAAAGAGAAGTTTGATATATTTCGAATTGATAAACTAAAAGAGTGTTTCAATTCAATTGTAGGAGGTAGGACCTATTTAGTAGGACTTTTGTTTATGGTTTTTGTAGAAGAACTTTTGAGAAAGCTAACTTAGACAGAATACTTTCAAAAAATTACTCAAATATGTTCAAAAACAGTTTTTTAATTTCAAAAGTAACTTTTGACTTTTCAAAACTACTGTGAGTCAAACGAACACTTACTTTCTTGAGCATGGGTTTTTTCACAGAAAACATACAGGAATTTGAAATGAAGGGAAATGATTAAAAGATTGGAGGAGGGAAAATACACACACACGGACGGGATTGATTCATTTCAAGACGAAAAGGGATTGTATTATGGAAATTGAAGTCCTAATTAACGTTTGATATGCAAATCTCAATGTCGTAGTTCATAGTGAAAATGAAATTGTAATATGGGAATTGAAGTTGTAGTTCACATTTATAGACATAAACAAGTTCAATTTATCAGATATCAAAATTCTAATTAAAACTCTATTTTTCAGTAGTCCATATGGATTAAAACTCTAGAAGGATTCTGTTAAAACGTCGATTGATTTATTATAAGAAAATCCCCAAACGGATAAAGAGTTTTTCGAGGATAATAAGGAAGTTGTAAAGATTTGTCCTTATCAATCTCTTCTTGAAACTAGCATTCCAATGTGGGTTCAAATTCTTATCATTATAAAAGCAACTTATTTTTACTACCATTTCATTTATTCTAGATCCAAACAAAGATCAAAATAATGGGTTCAAGGGGTATATTTTTCTGGGTTCTTCTGTCATTGTTTTGCTCGTCTTTTGCAGCAGATCAAGTGAAGGTTACAGTAAAAGGTGTGACCTCCATAGCAAGAACAGATGATAATTTCATATGTGCAACATTGGATTGGTGGCCTTCAAATAAGTGTGATTATAATCAGTGCCCATGGGGAAGAGCAGGCATTCCTTATCTTGTATGTATATATCAAGAAATTATGTTCTTTTGTTATTAAAGAAGGAATATTAATCAACTTTAATTATTTTTTTTGTTGTAAAACTTGCAGGATTTGGATAACAAGATACTTGCTAATGCCATCAAAGGTTAGTTTAGCACTTTCTCAACATGGTTTTGAACTTATATGATAATCATATGAAAAAACAGTTCAGTAAACACAGAATGATCAACCTGAAATGCCCCCCCCAAAATTCTCGTTTTTCTAGACGGGCCAGCCTGCTTTACACCTTGATGTATATGTTGAGTTTTCTTCATTGTCAAATCAATTTACTATAAACACTGTGCAGAAATGGCTGCTGTAGGTGTATTTTGCGTAGTAATATTGTTTCTGTACTTACATTCTTTCTTTCTTACTGGCTTCAAATACTGTCGAAAAATCAGCCTTTAACCCTCTTCGGATCAGAGTCGGAGGTTCACTGCAAGATCAGGTTCTGTACAGAGTCGGATCTGCTGTCAAAAAATGCCCACATTTCAAAAAAATTGATGGGGGCATGTTTGGATTCTCACGAGGATGTCTTCACATGGATAGATGGGATAAAATTAACAAATTATTCAACCAAACAGGGTAAAACGCATTGAATTTCTCTAGATGTAAAAAAAGTATACATGAACTACAGAATTATGTACTTAAATGCTCATTCACTTGTGCAGCGCTTTAGTAACATTTGGCTTAAATGCCTTGTTCGGGAGGAGAAGACCCATATCTGGCGATTCACTTTGGAGTGGTGACTGGAACCCACAAAATGCTCGCGATTTGATGGAGTACACTGTCTCAAAAGGATACAAGATTGATTCATATGAATTTGGTAAAATACACTATAAAGCCAGGACTTGTGGATTTCTTATGCCTATAATTTGTTATTAATTCTTAAATGGTAACTCGATTTTCACAAAGGAAATGAGCTATGTGGAACTGGTGTTTCTGCAAGAATACAGGCAGAACAATATGGCAAGGATGTAGTTGCACTCAAGAACCTGGTTGGAGAATTGTACCCGGACCCTGATACACGACCACAGGTGTTGGGTCCTGCCGGGTTCTATGATGAGAAATGGTTCAACAGATTCCTTCAGGCAACTGGACCAAATGTTGTCGATGGTTTGACTCACCACATCTACAATCTTGGTGCAGGTCAGTAGAATATATTTCGGCACCAAACTGTGTATGGTTCTTATCTCATCTGAAATTGAGATCATGAAAGATTGTACTATTCTTGATATCTCCTTCATTATGTAGGTGTCGACTCAACCCTTATCAACAAGGTTCAGGATCCCTTCTTTCTTGATCAAATAGCACAGACATACAAAGACATTTCAAGAAGCATTCAGTTATTTGGACCGTGGTCAGGAGCATGGGTTGGGGAAGCAGGTGGAGCTTATAACAGCGGAGGCAAAGACGTATCCCATACTTTTGTCGATGGATTTTGGTCCGCGTTTTTTGCTATTCTGCAACAATGTGCATGATTACTTGATTAACCATAAGTTGATGAGTAAATTTCCCTAAACAGGTACTTGGATCAATTGGGCATGACATCAACTTTCAACCATAAGGTTTTCTGCAGACAGGCTTTCATAGGAGGAAACTATGCCCTTCTAAACACAACAACATTCATCCCCAATCCAGATTACTATGGGTCAGCATCCAAGAATACCATTTTCTAAAGCTATCGAGCGTTTTAACTATACAATTTTAAGTTCATTTTATGTCATTTGATGTTAGCCCTTCTTTCTTTTTATTTATTTTTGTCATATTACAGCGCACTCTTATTTCATCGTTTGATGGGAAAGAATGTACTCTCTGTCAATCATAATGGCTCCCCATACCTGCGTGCCTATTCTCATTGCTCCAAGAACTCAGTAAGTTAATCTTGATTTCAAATATTTGTGTATAATTTGATGATCATCAGCTACTTCAATACAAGAATTCTATAATCTAATTTGGTTATATATATAGTTTCTAAGGTTTGTAAACTTTCCTTTTTTTCAGGATGGCATTGCTGTGCTTCTAATCAACATGTCAAATTCCACAACCTTCGAAATTTCTGTCGTAAATGACTTTAACTTCTACCCTGAAGATCGATTCAAGACAGTGGATGATAGTGATGGTACAAAACAAAGGGAAGAGTATCATTTGACACCAAAAGATGGCAACATACAAAGCGATGTTGTATTGCTAAATGGAACTCCATTGAAGCTCACAGAATCATCTGATATTCCTTCTATGAATCCAAAACTTGTTGATGCTTCATTACCTATTACAGTTGTGCCCGACTCTATTGTTTTTGCCACCCTAAAAGGTTTTCGAGCTCCAGCTTGTGCTTAGAAGCAGTATTGATTTATTTTGCTTCTCATGATATTATATAATACACATTTATTCTTCAAATAAAGATGCTTACCTTTTGGAATTTCATGAATATCTTGATTTCAGATTAAAATTACTATATAGGAGAGGAAAGCTAAAAAGCACCGATACTTGTAAATCCGTTACGTACCCGTATCCGATACGTATTCGAGCTTTGATACTCTTCGATACCTTCCAATATACTTATTTTTTAATTATTTTATATATTTTTTAAATTTTCGGTACGTATATTTTATATATTTCATATTTTCGTGTGATTATTGATATGTATCCAATACGTATTGGATGTGTATTTTTTAAGTTATTTTGGTAACTAATTGAATATCAATAATATTTATTGAAAATACACAATTAGATTTTAAAATTAACAACTAGACTTTTTATTGAAAATACACAATATTATATACATGTGAAACCGTGTCATAGTTGACAAATATATTTTTATTATTGATAATAGATAGTGACTAGTGTTAGATAATACATGTAAAATTTTATTACATTAATTCTATTATTGAAAATAGATAATGATTTAATATATATAAAATGGTGCTAATAAATTATACATTAATATAGTCAAACTTCACTATATATTTAATATCTTTAAATAAATTTAATTATAAATTATTAAGAAAACTATCTTATAAAATAGTCGATAGAGTTTTAAAATGGGAAAATACTTTTAAATTTAAAACAGTAAAACATATTTTCTTCTCAACCAAGTGATGAATTATGTTGAATTTTTATAATTAATTAACACATATCTGCATATCCTAATTATTTTTTAAAAATCGTATCGTATCCAAATTATGTATTTGCATATGTGCTTCTTAGGAGGAAAGTATCATGAATAACAGGAGTAGAAGCAATATGCAATGCCCAACTCTTCTAAAAGTAACACAAAATTTTATACCTTTATATGGTCCCAACAAAGAATATCATAATTTTGAAAGTAAAAATCATAGTTGTCAGACTTGACTCGAACAATCAGAGACGGAGATAGGGGGCGGGGGGGCGACCGCCCCCCCAACATTATCCGCTGGTCCACTATTCCTAGTTAATTTGTAATGTATTTTTCAGTTTCGCCCCGCAAAATTTTGAAATTTTTTTTTATCCATTAATAAATATTGACTCAATAACTTATTCTTTAAAATTTAAGCCTCCGTTCATTTAAAAAAAAAATTGTTATAGCTCATTTG
>CAIGRT010193138.1:0-11206 GCA_903798405.1 Fraxinus platypoda | reverse complement strand
GCAAAAGGGTGTATTAGCAATATTCATTAAAAAAACGTTACCAAAACTCAATTTTGTCAACCAATAGCAACATACACTTGTTGAATGTTGCCATAGACCCATTTTAGCAACATGCAATTGATGAATGTTGCCTTTTGCATGTTCCAAAAGACCTTTTTTCTTGTAGTGATTATAGGGGGTGTGAATGTTGCTGACTTGATGAATGTTATTGAGAAGCCTCTAGAGGAGTATCAAATAGCATATATTTGCAGAGAGGCGTTGAAGGTATCATCATTTTAGTTAGTTAAATTTCAAAATCGAGCTTTTACATCTTTACTATAGATTTGTATAACATGTCCTTCAAAAATGCTGGAATTGTTATTGGGTAATAGGGAATGATTTTGTCCATGAGATAATGCTTCACCATCCAAGGTTAAAATATATCATGACTTAGCACGAATGTTTTATTTAGAGTTTGATTATTACCACCTGCTTTTCCATACTAATCCTCTTTTACTGAAGTGCAAAAGGTAAGGATACTTGTTCCCATGATGTATAAAATAAGCTAAATTAGTGGGTAATTTGAGAAGAACTTATTTAGCGATATTGTCATTATGTTGGGACATGCCAAAATTGACAATATGGATATCTTGCTGATTGCTTCTTTTATTTTGCTGAAACTATATAAATTATCTAATGCAGGGTTTATCATACTTGCACTAAATTTTCAAGGTACAAAGAAAGTGGTAATATTTTGTTGACGGGGTTAAATATTATTTAACTATCTATGTTAGCAAGAAGCTCTTGTTAATACTTGTGTACTTGGGTGATTGTTTTACCTTGTGGTTCTCGAAATCTTATAAAGCCCTTTATGTTGGAACTTGCTATAAATGCCAATGCACATGTACTTTTATTATGTCCATCTTCATTTAAATCTCAATTGAAATAATTTTTGCTTTGCTATCCCTATCAAATTTGTAACCAATATCATTCAGGCTTTTTTATTGCACTACTTGTGAATGTAGTCTGCTTACACCTTAAATATTTAGATGAGATAATTAACATGGTAAAAGAGATAGGCCAAAGACCTAGGTTTATATTTGCCACCACCAATTTATGAAACTCGTGCAAGTGATATGTTGATGATAAAATGAATTCATGGGGGCTTTTGAAGATCAAATTTAAATAAATAAATGTGGCTACTTTACAAAGGCTTAAGCTTTTGGATCACATGTGCACATGAATTTTATTCATTTGCATTTTTGTTGTAATACATAGAATTTATTGTCCTTATTGGATTATCAAACTATTTATTTTACGTGTCCCCTAAAAGGATAATTAGAAAAATGAAATGGATATTTAGTTAGTGGAGACTACAATGTTATGGATATATGATTATTCACCTTTCAATTCTGAATTACAAAGAACATGGGAAAGGGCAAAAATAACGTCGTCGTTTGATGAAGTTGGTAGAGCTTTAAATCGAAAGATATTAATAGAATTATGTTAAAGTTTTTGGGTTTTGTGTTTTCTAATTGGATTATGATTTATTGACGTAGTTGTGTCCGAATGATGATTAGATTACAGAATGCTGTAGAGGATATGGCTCGGATGTGATAATGACATCAGAATCATGTCGAAATTGTAAAATAAGCCCTTCAATCTGCCGTGAATCATGAAAACTTGTGTTGGTTGGATATATTGCTAATTTTTTGCTTTTATATATTTTCTAAGCATAGAGCATTGTAATAAAGCACTTCGAAAGCTTGGAACAAGTACAATATTGTTGTCAATATTCAGGGTGATGAACCTCTTATTGAACCTGAAATAATATATGGCATAGTAAAGGCTCTTCACGTAGTGTTTTTGTCGTATGTACTTCCTGGCTAATGAATTCATTAGTATAGCAAATAACAAAAAATGGAAAAGATAGGGACAATAAAGGTTGAGCTTGTATTTTATTATCTTTTCTATATGGTAAGATAGCAGTTAATAGCATATCCAAAATGCGACACTCAGTTCCTACAATAAGCAGTGAGCGCACTGTTAGTATCTATTTATTATGTCATTTAGGCCCACTCCAAACCAATCTACAATTCGTGGTGTTCATGCCTCAAGGCTATACTAAAGCATGTAGATACCACTTAAGAGTTTATAGCGGCCAACTGCACATTAGTTTAAAGCATAATTGTTTTATAGTAGACACGCAAGTTCCCTGATTTATTTTCATTGAATTCCAAAGGTTAGTGTTCCATATGTACCTGGGTGTTAAGGAAGTCTCATTGGTGGGCATGAACCAATAATACAATCCCCAGTGTGAACCAATCCTTGGTCATATAATCTTTGTCAAAACACCCTCAGGGTGCCATGAGTATCAGGCCTTGGGGTTGTTGGTCTATCATCGTTTGGGCTATTTTTATGGGTTTCTCATGGTACTTTTGAATTGGAATAAGAACTAAATAATTTTCTTTTCTAAACATTATCTTTTCATAATTCGTGAGACTGGATTGAGATTTTGAAAGAAAACGTCCATAAAGCCAACTGTGGTGGAGCAAAATATTTGATGCACTATTCACATCTCTCCTCTTATTATAAGATAATAGTACAAACTTTACATGCAAGATAGTGGTATTTAACAAGAATTATTATCAAATAGGAAAACTATGCTACTTTTTATGGGTTTATACGTATGTTTGTTTTGTGCCCACTTTATACAACTGAAATAAGATTGGTAACTTGTGCAGGCTGCTCAAAATGCAGTGTTTAGTACTGCAGTTACTTCTTTGAAATCTGAAGATGCATTTGATGCAAATCAGTTAAATGTGTGGTGGACAATCGTGGATATGCAATTTATTTTTCACGAGGACTGATACCATTCAACAAGTTAGTGCTTCTCTACTTTTGCAATCAGTATGCGAAAGCATATATCAGACACTTCAATTTTAAATATTGATATTTATTTATATGCAATTGACATAGGTTTGGAACGGTGAATCCTGAATTTCTGTACTTGCTCATTTGAGGATTCAGGTATCTATTAAACAATTATGGTGCATTCATCATTTTTGAACCATAATCTTGTATTGAAATACCAAAGTTCAGTTTGTAAAGCCATTTTTTCTCCTCTACACCACACCTCTTGTTGTATAGATGTATTTTTTTTCCCGATTGTGCTAGAATTTCTCGATTTCCACTTTGTAGGTTTGAAATTAGAAGGCCTTGTTTGAGTAGCAATAGTAAAGTTCGAATCTTGTGTAAATTATCGCCTTCAATTGTGAAATTTACTGAACTTAAATTTTTTTATTTTTCATTTGTAGGGTTTCGCTTGTTACATGCATTCATGCTAGCACTATGCTCTCCTTTGCAAAAGGCAAATGTTTTTTATTTTATTCAGTTTACTAATCCTGCGACAACGTCCTTCTCTGTGTTTTTTAGGTAAGATTGGTTAATATTTTTTCGAATAAAGTATTAAACCGTTAAATGTCATGTTGTCATGCACGAAAAGAAAAATTATGGCTACCTAGTGAAACATAAACATGATTATTTGTTTTTGACCTCTTGCAGCCAAGTTAAGTTTGCACATGAGAATAGGTATTTCTGCATCCCATAGAATACTAAAATAACTTGCATAAAATTCACTTAGGGAAAAAATAGACCAAAAATTTAATGTGACACATAATACTAGCTGGAAAGAAAGAGATGATGATCCTATTCTGGAATAGCTCCCATGGTCATCAACCAATGAACTTTCTAAGGAACATCAAAATACACAAAAAGCTATTTATAGATTCTCAATTGTGTTGTTGTATTTCATGATGGATTTCAACAGCCCATGAAACCAAAATAAATTCAATTGTTGAAGAACTGATTCTATAGTTTGATATTTGTAAAATTCTACTAAATTTATTGATATTAATAGTGCTTTTTTTGTTTGAAACGACTGAAACCAAAAGGAATTGAACAATAAGAAATGAAAATGAGTTGCATAAAATGCCAACTTTCAAGAGGTTTGTTCTCTCCCACACTCTCCAATTTTCTAAATGTCGTGCAACTACTCTGCCTCCCATATTTATTCTAACTCACAATTTATTCTATTATTCCCATAATACCCCTATTTCCTTAATAGAATACAATGCTTTGTCGATGTCTATAACCTACTGTTGCATTACTGTCTTCATCACCTGTAGGCCTTCAAATTCTTCTTTCGTCGCTCGTAAGTGAAGTGTAGTCGGGGCATATCCGCTACTTTATCATAAAAAGTGTAAGCATTACACTATATATATCCACAAGGATCTTTCTAGTAAAAGTAAAATTTAGCTACTTACTAAGGATTCTTTATGTTATCCCTATATGAGTTAGGATACAAGGAATGTTAGAAATCCTAGAGAAAAGCATAAGATATTCCGGTGAAACATAGAGAAAATTGTACTTAATCTGCCATTGATAAGCCTAATTAGCTATACTCGTTAGATTCAAGCCAAACCTGATATGCACCTCCTTCATTATAACGATAGCAATATATGTAATCTTCCTCTTGTTTTCTAATCTCCTCATCATTTAATTGTGTGATTCTTCCATACATTAAACTTTCAAGGTTAGGTTCCTTATTCCTGCGATCTATTTGCACTTGATAAGAATTACAACATAAACTGGCTTATTAAACAATGCAAGTATTTGAGAGAAATTATAAACTACAACCATTTTATGGACAATCAAGATATTAGGCTCATATAACTTTTTATGGTGATACTGTAAATATCCACATGTTCTCATACTGTAACATCCTCTTTTCTTTCTATCTCTCTACGGCAATTTCACTTGACAGTTTGTTTCCTGACTCACTTCTTTCTGTTTTCAATTGAACTCAGGTTTCCTTTAGTACAAAACATGTTGGAGTTCAAGATCTAGGAGCAAAAATTGCAGATTTTGATGATGGCGATGGGGGTAGTTTGGCGAGTTAAATTTTCTTAATTAAATTTAGGTGTCATTAAATTCATCATATTGTAGTGAAAATGTAATTCATTTATTGTTTATAATTGGTTATTAATTGTTATTATAATACTGCAAGCTAACATTACAATTATGCTTTGAGTCATGTTTCTACTTTGCTTAAGTAGTTAAGAAATATTAAATTTGTACCGGAAGTTCCTGCATGACCACCTGCATTGCCATCTTCTTCCATGTTTTCACATTGGATATCTTAGAAGTCAGCATAGAGTGTAAGTTACTGTAGCAATATAAGGCTATTGACCGAGAGAATGGACGGACTCTATGATTCTAAGGATGAGAACTAGAGTCCAGTCACTCAATGTGAAAATGTGGTAACCTTTGGATAGGCCGTTTTTGGATAACATTATTTTTGGCATTAATGTGATTTTGCAAAATCATATATAACTAAATGGCTATTCTTGAAAGATGATGATTTACATTTTTGATGATTACATTAAAACTTTTATGTCTGAGTATGTTATGATTTGTGAGATGGTTTCCTTGCCTCCCACCATGTAATTCTTGTTCTCATGTTGTGCTGCGTAAGTTTCATCACCTCATCGTTTCCTCAAGGTGTATTATTGCACTTACATGTAATTTCTGCTTTCTGCTTTGGCATGACAGCGTTAAATTCACTTTAAATATAATTAATCCTTATTTTACTTGCATAAATATAATTTGTTATACTTCGTCTCATTAATCCTTTCTGTACAAAAAAGGATCAGAAAGCAGTACACAAACTGCAAATAGATGCAACAATTGATGATTGCACTCATCAAGAACTATTCTATGTAACTTCTCTCAAAGTATCTTTTCCCTTTGTTTTATTTTTTACATGACAAGTTGTAAAGATAAATTCAATCTGGATCTTGCTTGAAATTTTTTGATTTCTTCGTACTCTTGTGATGCTTCATAACAATATTTTATGGGTGAAATCATACGAAACTTGACAAATTAAGTTAATTTTGCTGACCTCACTCAATGCACATATTTCCCGTCGATCCTTAACATTCGAGACGCTATAATTACCTAAAAAATAACACAGCATGTGCATTGCATGGGCAAACGACTAGTGTGTTTTAAAAGTGACAATAATTCGAAAGGATTATACTCAAAGCTCTATTTTACCTTTGAATAAATCCTCATGTACAGAGGATTTATTCATCTGCCTTACCGGCCCCTTGGGTCCCACATGTATTTAAAAAAAAATTGTGCAGACCCCATCACGTGTGTTGTCTGTACAACATCTGTAAAAAAGTTTATGTACACCAAGGGGGTTCTTTACCTTTAAACGAGGTTAACTAGGTGTGAATTGAGATAAATTACAGTTGGATGACCTAATTGAAATTTACTTGAAATATTTGTCTATTTCATCAACCCTGTTTCCCTAAACCCTCGAAAACCTCATTCCTCCATATCTGCAGCTTTACGAACTCCAATCTTGCTCTCACTTGGCCAATATATAAACACATATTGATATGATATACCCACACCAAAATTTACACCTGTAAATCAACTGTATTTATTTCCATTATTGGATGTTGAAATGAAAGCGCTGAGAATACTGACCTTGATTCGAGCTTTATCTTCAAAACCCGGGAAAACCCACTTCAATTCTGCTCTTTTACGCCGCTTCTACTCGGCTCAACCTCAGCACGATGAATCCCCAGTTACAGCTATTACAGATGAATACGACGACGCGTCATCAGTATTTGACAGTTCTCATTATGATTTAGACCTGAATTTGAACAGGAGTAATAGTAATGACGATTCTGGGTCCGAAAGAAAGTCCACGTGGGATGATAAGTACAGGGATACTGTGAGAAGTAAAGTGTTTGGGGAAGATGTGAAGCATTTGAGAATGTTAAAGAGAGAAGAGGAGAAGAGGAAGAGAGCTGCCATACTCGCCAAGTCACTGCTCCAGGCCGCATTGGAGCAGCCAGATGAGGAGGAGGAGGCGGATCCGAGGGAGGTGAAGGAGGAAGATCAGAAGTCATTAGCTGTTGGTATTATTGGGGCTCCAAATGCTGGAAAATCTGCTCTCACTAATTGCATTGTATGTTTCCTTTTTCTTATTGGAGTCTAATTTTGGAACCTAGTTGATGAAAAATATGGGAACACTAATCAGATTTGATAATTTGCTAATGAAGTTGTTACCCTTGCTGATTTCTGCACTATTTTTACTTTTCTTGTTACAATGCTATTTGTGTACTCAATTAGTTGATTTTTCCGGTTAAGAAGTCTTGCTTTTTTTTTTTTTTTCTTTTTTTTTTTTTCTTTTTTTTTTTTTTTTTTTTCTTTTTTTTTTTTTTTTTTTTTTTTTTTTGTTTTTCTCTTTTTATATTTTTTTTCTTTTTTTTTTTTTTTTTGCCTCTTTGTTTTTTTTTGTCTTTCTTTTTTTTTTTTTTCCATGTTTTATGGTGGTTAAGTTCAGGAATTCAACTTTCTTGATAAATGGATTTAGTGTTTGGTGTTGGACATGTTTGGTCCTGAAGATGCTTATGGATTAAATATTAAAGAGAAATCATTTAAACAAATACATTCTGAACACACTATTTTTGTCTGTTTTATGTCGTAGGTGGGGACTAAGGTTTCTGCTGTTTCTCGGAAGACACATACGACTACTCATGAGGTGTTGGGAGTTATGACAAGAGGAAATACCCAAATTGTATGTCTTTTATCTAATTATTGAATGTGTTCACCTCATTTCTGCTTTTAAATTGATTTACAGGCTTGTAGATGCTTCTGTTCACAGTGCACTTCCAACTTTTATAACCATGCACAATTTTCGTATATGTTTCTATGGATTATACATTTATTATAGCAGTTCTCTTTGTATGCGTACTTAATTTTTCATCATACTAGTCAATCGTATTGTAGCCCAAGGCAGCAGAACATGGCCTGATGACACAGCCTTCATATTCTCTGTAGTTCTGTCTCTCTAAATGTGCTTGAAAGTGTTTATTGAGTGCAGGGTCATTGCCTTTGTTTACAGGATAAGACTATGGCCATGTTTGCCTTGTTTGAGCCAAATTATTGTAGAATGAGAATGAAAAATATAGCCGTTATTGGGGCGTACATAAGAGATAGAAAATTTGAATTTAAATGTTAATATGATGCATAACGGTCATACTTTTCATTTCAATGAGATAATAATGTAGACCAAACGGGGGCTTAAACCCAAAGTAGAAGACAAAAAAAAAACTAATTTAAATGTTAATGTGATGGATAACGGTCATATTTTTCATTTTAATGAGATAATAATTTAGATCAAACGGGGGCTATATGAAATCTTATAGCATTTCTTTTTTACTGATTGCTCGTAAGTTTTCATGTTTGAAACCCTACTAAACAAGAAGGGTTAACTTCGGTTTGGAGGTTAGGGTACCTCAGGTTCTAGAACGTCTTCTCCTATGATGCACGACTCGGGATTATTTTATGGAATGTTAGAAAGAACTGGTTTACTACGTCTTCTATCTTTTATAAGCAGAAAATGTTCACATTCTATGCTGGTATAGAAATCAACTTTACGTATTTTGTATTTAATGAAGATGTCTAACTAATTCTAATGATCACAGTGTTTCTTTGATACTCCGGGACTTATGTTAAAGAAAAATGGATTTCCTTACAATGACATCAAAGTCCGCAACGAAAGTGCATGGAGTTCTGTGAACTTATACGATACACTCATAGTTATATTTGATGTTCATAGACACCTTACCAGGTCAGATAATCCTCCCTGTAAATTTGATCCAATTCTTGGCATTATGCTTATATCTATAACCATATTGTGGTTGAGCATTTCTATACTGATTTAAATTTGTTTTGGTTGCATCTTTCCAGTTAGTAAAGCTTCCATGTTTAGATTTGGACATAAACAATTCGTTCAGTTTCCATTGGATCATAAGCTTCTGTTATGCTTAAACATGGTTTCTTAACTCATTATCATGTTCAGATAGGTGGAGGCTTTATGGAAATGATGTATAACATTCATTTAATCTGAGTAACTAAATCTGCCATTTGTTGTCAACAAATAGTATAAAGTTCTATAAGACATTAATATAGAAGTTGTTGAGTTTAATGCAGGTGTTAAAGTGTTAGAGACAGTTTCCAATCATCCTAATTATATTAATCTATTCATGAATCTGTAAAATTTCTATTCAGATTTATTAGATGATGCGGTTCAAAGTATTAGTTCTGTAACACAGTGATACTTCATGCATGTATAATGTGGACCATTATGCAAATCTTTGGCTCTTTCGTACTGCTATTGACTTGTAATATTATATATGTGAAATCCTAATTCGATTCCAACTGGTGTCTATGTTATTACAAATCCAGGCCTGATTCAAGAGTGGTGAGATTGATTGAAAGAATGGGCTCAATTTGCAACGAAAAACAGAAGCGTGTTCTATGCATGAATAAGGTTGACTTGGTTGAAAAGAAGAAAGATCTACTAAAGGTTGCTGAGCAATTCAAAGACCTTCCTGGATATGAACGGTCGGTTCTTTAATTTTTTCTAATGGTCTATTCTGCTGTGAAGCCTGATGTTTGTTTTTAATTCTCTCTAGGTGCTTCATGCTCTCAGGGCTGAAGGGTGCTGGAGTGAAAGATCTTGCTCGGTATTTAATGGAGCAGGTATGATTTGAACGTTGATGGCTTAGTTAATTCAATTTAGTAGTTTTGATGCGGACATCATCGAGACCATCGTTTATTTTTATTGTTAGTGGACTTATTATTTATGTTTCCTATTATTGGGCTTATAGTAGCGGATTGGCCCAATCCCTTCAAGTTAGGTTTTTGCTATTTATTGGATTTTCATTGTAGTTTGAATCAATTAATGATTTGATAAAAAATAAGATTGGCTGTTGCCCATGTTTTTCCTTTTCCCTACGTTTCTTTTTCTTCTCTATCGGTTTCTTCCTTTTCTTTTTCTTCTTCTTCTGGTTTTATCTTCTACGGTTTACCTATTCTTAGCTTGAGTTTCTATTGATTCTACATCAACTTGGTATCAGAGCTAAACCTAGATTCAACAATCAAACTGAACGACTTCCCAGCACCTTCACCAGTCTACAATCGGTTTTTTCTGCTACTTACACAACCCAGCCAGCACCACCACACATAAACCCACCAAATATTCCCAACAACCGCAACCACGAACGGCACACCAGACCTCGCAACCACAAACCGCTCTTGCCACGCCAACCAACACCGATACAAAAAAAAAAAAACAAAAACAAACACCTGCCTACGCACCGCAACTTCATCAACCCACCAGCAGCAACTGCTGGAAATTATTGCCGGCAAATACCTCCTGCATCACCCATAGACCAAAACTAAATCCATAACCAAAGTTGCTCCCACACCTCGCTAGAAATCAATCCTAGAGCCACTACCTGTCAATCGTCGGCACCTGCTCCCGCTCGGACTCCAATTGCCGGGACACCACAGTTACAGTAGCCGGCAAACTGCACCTACATCGTCGGTCTAAAGTTCCATCAGCCACCTGAACCGAGGAAAGAAAATGGTTACATATCATTAACCCTACGAAGTTCGAACGCACACTTGTGGGCGATTCTGTCGTGTTTGCCTTGGTTGTCATGGAGGTTCCATTGAATTCCCCAACAATAGCCCCTCTTGAAACCCAGGTAATCACTCAAGAGTTTCAGGATGTCTTCCATGAGGACCTACCTGACCAACTACCTCCGTTACGGGACATCCAACATGTCATAGATTTGGTCCCGGGAGCGTCGCGTCCGAATTTGTCCCATTATAGGATGAACCCTACTGAGCACACTGAACTCCAAAGGCAAGTGGATGAACTCCTTCACAAAGGATTCATCCGTAAGAGTTTAAGTCCTTGCGCAGTTCGGACGCTATTGACACCAAAGAAAGATAGCTCTTGGAGGATGTGCATAGATAGTCGTGCCATGAATAGGATCACGGTGAAGTATCACTTTCCCATCCCTAGGCTTGACGATATGTTAGATATGATGGTTGATGCTATAATATTTTCTAAGATCGATTTGAAGAGTGGGTATCACCAGATTAGGATTTGTCCAGGTGATGAGTGGAAAACCACTTTTAAAACAAAAAATGATCTTTATAAGTGGCTAGTTATGCCTTTCGGCCTAACTAATGCCTTGAGCATTTTTATGCGAGCAATAACACAAACTCTTCGTCCTTTCATAGGTAAGTTCCTTGTCGTCTATTTTGACGACATTCTCGTCTATAGTAC